>BMAO01025109.1:0-274924 GCA_019973975.1 Trichonephila clavata | reverse complement strand
AATATCTTAAAATAAACATATGATATTTATACATTTTCAGTATGTAATCTAAACTGTCATGGGCACAGTGGACCTTGGTCCTCGCTACTGAGTTTAGTTTATGTAACCATACCTTAGCCCCCTCCCCATACTTTGATAGTTTTTATGTATATAAGTATCACGTATTAAACATTCTTTCAAAATCATACGACTCTATATAACACACACACACACACACACACACACACACACACACACACACACACACACACACCACACACACACACACACACACACACACACACACACACACACGCACGCACACACACGCACGACCACGCACACACACACACACACACACGCACACACACACACACACACACCACACACCTCAGAGTTATTCTTATTTAAGATCTTATGTTTATAACACAAAATGAAATTCCGAACTTCTTAGAGGAAACCCTAAGAAGAAAATTGTAAAGTAATATTTTTTTACTGATCGTTTTCTACTTAAATTTTACTTAAACGATGAAAATTATTTTAAGGAAATAATTCATGAACATTGAAATAATTATGGAATGAAAGGGGCTTTTTTATATAATTATAGATAAAAAAAACCCAATTGCATAATTAGAAGATTTGTTTTATAAAAATGTTATTATTTTCTTTGAATTTTTACAGAATTATGTGCTTTGACATACTCAGTTCAACACGAAATGATAAATGATTATTTAAAAACTTAAGCGGCTTATTTTTGGAGCAGCAAAAAATGTTGCAATTATTTAATTTTACATTAAGGGACGTTTTTCGCTTTCATTATTTAAGAAAGCTAAGTAACTGAATATTTATAAAATTTAAAAATTACAATGTAGAGATAAATTCATTTTAAGGTCAACTTTAAAAAAAAAAATAGAGGTATGGAGATTTTTTTGTTGTTTTTAGATTTTTTTTGGTAGATTTTAAGAAAAATATGCTAAAATTAAAAAAAGAAAATAAATCATTAGTACAAAAATGGAGAAGAATGGGTGAAAATTTACAAAAAATAACATAAACGCGGCCCATTCTGTACCAAAAGTTTATGAACAAATTTTCAATTTTTCAATTCTGATGTGTTGCTATGTTATTCATTTTTGAAATGATCTTCAGGATAAGAGATATTTTAATTCTTACAAAAACTAGAGCACTTTATCATAGTTATTATATAGAATTGCTTAAAAAAACAGTGATTATATTAACATGAGGGACTGTAAATTTGTAATCTGAAGGTTAAAACACTTCTATTATTATACAGAAAATACACAAAAAATTTCAGTTAATTACTTTCAAAACTTTTTTAGCAATCGTTGTCCCCGTTTGAGTATTTAAAAAACACACATTTCGAGTAAAACGCGTTTTAAAGTATGACATCTTGCTTAAAGTAATGGCATCTGCTTTTACTAAAACACTTGTAGTTTTTGTTGTAGTGAACGGAAAATTTGATAATAATTTGATAAACGTGATATTTTTATAAAGTTAATAAGATGGTCTATGAAATAAAATCATTTGTCAATTTTTTGCAAAATTCACAATTTTACGGTAGTCGGATACCTTAATATTAGCTTTTGAAAATGATTTGTGGTCTGAGTAGCAGAGTGGTCATGGTCACGAACTAGTGGCCGGCATTGTCGAGTCACGGATTCAAGCCATAGTGCTACTAAAAAAAGACCCACTGTATAAAGAGCTGATGCACGCTAAATCTGTGTAACACACAATTGATTAAATTCTTTAAGAATGTAGCTAATCGTTCAATATTCTTTACAAAAATATCCATCGTGTGGCATTTATTTTCATAGAAATATATATTGCAGGTATGGATTAGTTGCAGAGCCTTATTTTTTCCCAATTATATGATCGAGGTACAGCAAATCATATTATTCGAGCTCCCATTTATGAATATAGAATAATGCACGAAATTCGTTGACGCTAGCGATCAATAGCTTCGAATTCCTGCTCATGCTTACAAACTGATTTAAACCCGAATCTTTACGTGAGAAATGTGCATTGTCTTATAGAAATAATGGCTTTATTCATTCATTGGTATTAATACTCAAAGCAGACTAAATTAATTCGTAAGCATTCATTTCAAATCAAGCATTTGCCTTACAAAGGTAGAGATGACATCTGATCATTTAATCTGAAAAGAATTCCAAATTAAGCTGAAGTTTGAATTCTATTTAACTTCAGCACTATACCCCGCTCATACTCAAGCTATTAAATTGATTAACGGAGAAGGAAATGCACTAAATCAAATAAGCGCATTTTCTGAAATTAATGCTAAATTAGTTAATGGCATAAAGGTTGGTTGCGAATGGCTGTGCTTGAACCTGCATTGCTCTAAAAAATGCATGATTAACTTTTTAGAAGTATAATGTTTTGCATATACCATCACACGCGCGTATATTATAATACTGAATAACCATTTTCATGAATAGTTGCTACGCAATTTCTTTTATATGTATTAAGTATAAGCGAAAGGTAAATATTTTATTCCATTCATAAACATCTATTCATTTCGCATTCAGTCCCTTAAAGCTTACTTAAGGGGCTGAGAGCGAAATGAATAAATGTTTACCTACAAAGTCTCTTTAGAAATAAAATTATAACGATTCAAACTTTAACTTACTTTACTGAGAGATTATGCGAGTTTTGCTTAAATCCTTGATTGTAAGACATTGGTTGTCATATAAATAAAATTTAAAAGAAAAAAAATCAGTCACACAGCTTTAAATAAAATTGATCACTTACTTATCTACCTTGCAAAAGTATGGGTGAAAATACATTATATATATATATATATATATATATATTCATTGTAGCCTTAAAATATCCTATTCGGGGCAAAATTTTATTGCCTTTATGATAACATTTTTATATTTTATTCGAGCGACAAAAGATTCTTTAATGCGATTCCGTCTTGTCAAAGTCTGCAGAAATAGGATTAAAGAAGAAAAGAAATGGATTATGGATCATAGCCAACTACATAAAGACCTTGAAGGAAAAAAATCTGAATTTCTATTTATTGTATTCGTAGCACGTCTTAAAGCAGTGCAGAATCTTCACAGTTCGAATCCTGGATCAAGTTAAACATCGCAGAAGATGATACTTATCTTGTGATTTTTGCTCCATTGTAATGCCCCTTTAAGATCCTCTACTTTGAGTTTTTATAAAGGTTTGGCTTCAATGAAATAGAAATTCATGTGCTTATATTTACAAATTTAACAAAAATGCGTTTGGTATCAGCAGTATAATAGAAACAGAAATAATGATCATTAACAAGATACTATTTTAAGGACATCCTCTTTATTGCAAACACAGTTTTTGGGTTATGCTCACTAATACATACGAAATTTAATTAGTTTTCGCATGAAATCTGTGGAATGGTAATTATTTTATTAAGAAATATTAACAACCAAAATCTGATGGTATACAATGAAGTTTGATTTTAATTCGTGTAACTATTGTAGAACACTTCTTAAGCCGGAATCACCCAATTCGCATTTAAAACTTTACTCAAGTAAATGATTTCATAGACCCGAGCCTGAGAAAACAGGAACAATAAATAAAAAAATTAATAGAAAATGGCAAACACACATATTCCAACATACACTGCTGTAAGGTAATTTACGGAGTTTCATACTCATAAGTTTAAATTCGACGTACTCAAAGTCATTTTGGCGTGTAGGGTGGCAATGATAGTTAGTGTTGTTCTTCGTTAAAAAGTTGCATAATTAACAATACTAAACTCTTTTGCCGAGAAAGCGGAGACTGTGGTTGTTGAATGGTCACTTGCCAGGGGTATTTTTTTGATCCACCGACCTGCCGGTCAAGGGTTTTTATTCTTGTCTTTTGTGTGTGTTGTTTGGGACTTGCAGAAGGAGGCGCCGCTGCAGACATGATCGTGAATTCATGACCGATGTTGATTCCATCGAGTCTTGGATTCAAGTCCTGAATGTTCTAAAAAAAATCCATCAGATAGCGAATCTGATGTAAAATAAATCTGTAAAGGCTCAAAGACCTCCTGTTATTATGATGTGAAAGTTGAAGAGTTGAAGGACAAGTCCGATGCTGATTTTATAGTTATCATTTGATAGTAGTTCTACTTGACTACTTGCGACAACTTAAAAAAAAAAATGGAAATATAGGGTTTTTTTTTGTGGTTTTTAGATTTGTTTAGTACATTTTAAGAAAAATATGATAAAATTTGAAAGATAAAAAAAATTATTATTACTAAAATGGGAAAAAAATTGGTAAAAATTTACCGAAAATAACATAAACGGGGAGCCATTCTGAACTAAAAGTTTAGGAGGAAATTTTCGATTTTTCAACTCTGATGTGTTGCTAAGTTATTCACTTTTGAAGTGAACTAGTTTTTACAAAAACTAGAGCATTTTATCTCAGTTATTATATGAAACTGCTTAAAATAACAGGGATTATATTAACATAAGGGATTGTGCATTTTTTGCAATAAAACAGCGATTGATAACTCTGAAGGTTAAAACACTTTTACTACTGTACAGAAAATACACAAAGAAAATTTCACACATTTAATTATTTTCAAAACTTTTTTAGCAATCGCTGTCTCTGTTTGAGTACATTAAAAAAAAAAATTTCGAGTAAAACGCTTTTTAATGTATGGCATCTTGCTTAAAGTAATGCCGTCTGCTTTTACTAAAATACTTGTTTTTGTTCTAGTGAACGGAAAACAATAAACTTGGTATTTTTATAAAGCTAATAAAATGGTCTATAAAATAAAAGTATAAAAATTGTCAATTTTTGGCAAAATTCACAATTTGAGCGTAGTCGGATATCTTAAGTAAACTAAATAACAAATTTATTCTATTTCATAAAACCTAGCAGCGTAACGATTGTAAGATGGGGCAGATGCGTATTCATAATTTTTTAAAAATATTTTTGGCAATAGCTACTTATATATTTTACTTGTGATACTTTATTGTTTTGTAAATACTATTTGATGATGTAGTTGAAAGGGATGACAGCACTTTCATATATTTCTGATAATACTTTATAAATGTCACAAAGGAATTCTATTCCACTTAGCTATATTATCCTAAAAACTATCTTTTCTCGATATGTTTTCTAGTAGAACAAATCGTAATGCCTAACTGAGTATTTTGAGTGAAAATCCAACTCTCTAAAGATTATACTTTCACCGAAGTTTTTCCAGTAGACCATGCATTTCGGCATACATTATTTACTTTGAAAAGTGATTTCTTTTACATTTAAAAAAGTGAAGTAGTTTATTTCCCAGAAGAGCGAGGATTCTGTAGGAGGATGGATTCGCTTTGAGAGAATAAAAGAATCAAGGATTTTTTGAACTTCAGTCTATACGAAAAAGCCATATTTTGTAAGAAAATAAATGCAATATAAAACAAATCTGGAGATGTTATGGATACACAACCTTTATAGTTTCTCGTCTAGTTGCTCTCTCTGTATGCTTAGAAAGATTTTAGCCATGAAATATATGGCTATTTTTTTTACTCCATTGCAAATTTACTCATGGCATATTTATTCGAAAAATACTCAGAACTCTTCCATTTTATATGTTATGCGTGTTTTGGTGTATAGAAATGACAGAATTGTTACCGTTATAGATGTTTAGGATAAAAAGAAAATAACATTTCATACATTTTGGATTAATTTTTTCAGTGTATATCTAACGATTGATTTTTTAAATAAAATGTTGTATTGGGAATATTCATATTAATTATTGGGGTGGCAAGAAAGTAATTTCGGTTTCTTAGCACGAAGTTTTTCTGCACAAAAATATTGACTTTAATCTGTCAAATATCCTCCATTCTATTCAATTGCCTGTTACCATTTGTTATTATAAAAATTCATCAATCCGTTCTCATTTAGTTTCTGGTCCTTATCAGCAAAAAACTCGACTAAGCGTGATTTGAGATCATTGTTATTATTAAAACTTTTACCATTTAAAAAGTTTTTAAAAATTTAAAATAGATGATAGTTAGATGGTGAAAGATCGGAGCTATATGGAGGATGCGACATCACTTCTCAATAAAGTCCTAATAATTTCGTATAACTTGCTTAAGATTATGTTAAAGATGCATGAAGTGTGGACCATAATCTTTTTCGATCAATACTATTGTACAATGTCATTTTTCATCCCGACCTTGCACCATCGTATTATTATTCATATCGAAGTTAACTAAACTTTTTAAATTGTAAAAACAGTACTAATGATGATCACGAATTACACTTGGCGCTGAATGTTTTGCTGATAAGAACTAGAAACTCTATGAGCTAGGAATCATGAAGTTGCCAGAAAAATGGCAACAGGTAATCAAACATAATGGAAGATATTTGACTGATTAAAGCTAATTTTTAGAAGAGAAAATTTATACACTAAAAAACTGACATTACTTTCTTGCTAACCCAATATTAATCAGTAAATTTCTTAATAGGAATTTATTAATGAGAAGAGTCTATTGTGATCAACACTTTTGTATTAGAATACATTAAAACTGTTTCAGAAACCGAAAATTACATCAGATTTCCTTGTATTGCTTATTTTCTACATGCAGATTCATTAAAAATGTAGTATCACAGATTTCATTTTTTACATATCTTTAAATGCGATTTGCTAAAATCCATTTTTTAAATGGAATTGATAAGTATCAAAATGTATTGGAAATAAAAAAAATGCAAATTATTATAACTGTGTAAATAATGTAAATATTATTTCACTAATCACACAAAAAGTAAATATAACTTTATAGCTTCTTTCATGAATATTGGAGATAGTCTTTAATAGTTGTTAAAATGTTTTATTTGTATGTAAATCTTTCATAAAAATTATATGGTTTTTGAAACTTTATACTTTTACTAATTTTTATGATAAAGAATCAAAAACTGAAGAATAAATCTTTAAGAGATCGTAGTATTAAGCATTTCAGAAAATTATCCAATATGACCTTTTCATTTACAATCCGTAAGAAAGTGTTAGGTTATATTAACCCCTTAACCCCTGATTAAAAGTCACGCAATTCGCTCCCCACACCACCGTTTTTCACATAAGCAGGCGTATGTGGTGTTTTGGTGGGGAAAAAAGGCCTAAATAAGCAAATATTTCTCAAAAATAAGTAAACCCTTCTGAAACACTGTCGAGAACATTTATTGCATTCAAACCCCCTCCCCTTTAGAATAGTTTTACAGATCGCAGCACAAGGGAAAGGATAGTATTTCGGAAAGACGTATGAATACGTCCAGGTCGTTTAACATACCGGTTGAGCGAGACGGATATATACGTCGGTGGTAGTTAAGAAGTTAAAACTAAACTATACATATTATATTATTATTAATCATTACTGAGTTAATACATTCTCTAATGGAACAGTTTTTAGAATTATAATCAACAAAAATTGGCAATAGAAGTTATGACACCTCACTGTACAGTTGAAATACACTTCAAAGTTTCTTCCTTATTCGACATAAATAAAAAACACAAGCGTGAATAAGTAGAATGTTTAAATAAAAAAAAATCTGAAGAATATGAAACACAGGGTTGAAATGCGTCACCTGAATAAAGCTATAGTCTAGAAGCATTTGAAATAACTATTATTCAGGGAAAATTTCGTAACATTTTCAGAATTTGAATGCGCTTCAGTTACTGAGAGAAATTTTAATCTCTCGTTCTCCTAGAATTTTATTAATAGTTTTCTGTTCCTAGAACTGTGAATTCTTGTTGCCATTTAAACATGAATATATATATGCATGAATGTATGCATAATATATATATATATATATATATATATATATATATATATATATATATATATTAGCCATTACCCCCAATGGGTAATGGTTACTGGGTAATTCATGATGTTGTAAGACTATTTTTTTTAAAGTTAATATGATGTCTAAGTCCTAGAATCATCTTTTTAAAATCTTTCCTTTTAAACATTTTTTCAATGCTTAAAAGATTTAATTGTAATTAATTACTATGATTGGGAAATTTTTAAATATTACATGTTGTTGAAAGTAGTGTATTTTTTTCTATGCATTCAATTAATTTCTAATGCAGAGAATAAATTTTTAAGTTAAAAAAACAGAAAGTCTTTAAAAATTTTTTCTCGTTTTTCTTAAGGACACATAAATTAATATTCTACACATTTTTTTAACAGAAATTTTTAAAGTAAGGCCAAGATTTTAAAATCAGGCCAAGAAAGTTTTTAAGGAAGAAGATAAAGTCTACTCACACTTGCGATTATATATATATATATATATATGGCTGTTATAAAACATCTATAAAAACTATAAAGTTTAAATTCATTCCATTTTACAAAGCATCTACGTTTTTAAAACTAATATTTAAGCATACTTTTTAAATGCATACTACATATTTTAAAATCATTTTATATATAATTAAGGTATAATTTCTTTAGTTAATGTAATTTTATGAAAGCTTAGTGTAGTGTGTACTGCATGTTAAGAATTCATTAATTAATATCTTTTTAATAGCTGAAAAAATATAATTTTGTTGGATTTTTTTCAATAGAATGCTGGGAAGTAAGGTTAGTTTTCTCTTTCAATACAAACTCGTTTTTTACTTTAAAATATTAATGAATCGTAATACTATAATTAATAGCATTTTAACGAAAGTGACTGAATGAATATTAACGTCGCACTGTTCAGCTACACGAGGGCTTTTGGCGACGGACCTCGTAATTTTGAACCGTGGTCAAGTGACGACGCCTGAGCTGCCCCTCCTCTCCTAACTACCACACCAACGGAAGGACGTTTGAGTTCTCGACAGATTTAACGTGCATCGCTTCCCTATATGGAGGGACCTTAGTGGTACTTGGCTCGAACTCATGACATGCCTGCCATAATTCGATACCCTGACCACTCGGCTACCGCGGCCACAATTTAACGAGAAAACTGTTTCAGAATTTTAATTGAATAGCATTAAAACTCACACACGTAGCCATTTTATCAACTTATCTAGCTTTTATGTATTAGAAAAAGAATTAAAACAAAAGTATTACTTGCTTTTAAAAAAGTTAAGATTTTTTTTACTGCTATATTTATCTATAATTCAAAAAAATGATAATGTAAAAAAGCGCAATTATAAACTAAACTACCATTGCTTACTTGACGAGGAAGACACTTTATATAGCTAAAACTTCTTCTTCTAAATTCCACACCACGTTAAGAGGAGGATTTTGAGCCTTGACTAATTTAACACTCTTCAACCTCGCTACATGGCGAGTATTCAACGGTTGAAGGGCTCGATCCCTTGCCTTCACAACGCCGGCCAAGACCTCTCCGCTACCTCGGGCAGGCGTCCGATGTTGTTCATAAGCAGCATTACGTTTACGCTCGACAAATGAAAAAAAAGCGACAAGTGAGGAAATATTTATTTTTATTTCGAAAATGTAAAATTCTTCATATTTTTAGTACTTACACAGAATTACAACCTATTAAAAATATCCAGTCAATAAAGTGAACACTGAATTTTACTCCAAACTGAAATAGTTTTCTTATATTAATCTTGTTATATATTGATCTATTTGTTCCCTCCTAAACCTGTTTTAGTTTTGAAATGATAAAACTTTGATTCACAATTACTATCTTATCACAATACAGCATACTAGAAGGAATGCTCATTTGTCTGAATTAATCATGCGACAGATTTTTATATTTTCTGATATTCTAATTAAAAATCTCCCTATAGGATGCTTACCTTTCAAAGCTAATGTGATACAATTTAAAACTATTGATAAATGCATTTGGGTCTAAAGATGCGTGGGTGTTAAAACGATTAGCTTCTTCCAAAAGGATTTTCTCATCTTTTCCCGCTCTCAGTTATGTGAAGTTTTTCCTTCTTTGCCTTTACTTTGATTAGTATTAGTTTAAGGTGCCTGACTAGTGCAAAATCATCAATTTTAATGAAAATGACAAAAAAAAAATTTATTTGATATTTTTAATAGTTGAATTTTCTTCTTTCTAAAAATACCTTACTTTTGCTTGTACTCCAATTATTTACGAAGTTATAGCAGTTTTTATGTCAAGTTAGAACAACAAAAATGAACCGGAAGTTAGAAATCGAAACCGGAAGTGCTTTGAATTTGAAAGATTTTTACTCTTTTTTGAAGTTTTATTGAGTTTATTACTAAAATATTAATTTTGGTAATCTTAAAACTGAATATGGTGATATTTTTTTTTAAATTATTTAATAGTTTTTAGTAAAATTTGGCAACAACTTTACAGGTTTGTTGTTATATTTTGATTTGTTTATGTTCTAGCGATTCGATTCTTCGCTCCTCATTTAACTTATTATTTTGATATATTTTATAAAAAAACTGTCTTTTTAAAGACAAAATATTGATTAATTATGGATAAATCAAGATCTGGAAGGTCTAAGGAGCTCCGATTTACTGGAAATCGTTATACCATTCGTGCTACTATTAATGAGAATGATGAAACATCTGAGCTCAATTCTACTGAATCCGCTAGTGCCAAAAAATTGGTATCAAGCCATACAAGTTTGGAAATTTTCTCAGAAAGGTTGTTTGAAACTTATGAAGACAATAGAATTGTCAGTTTGACAACTTTGATTTCATTGTTTGCTATAGTTTGCTGCCCTGATTGTTATTCTCAGGGCTTGGAACTTATAGAAGACTCTGTCAGTGGATTATGTTCACATATGAACCTAAAGTGCAAAAACTGCTCCTTCTTTAAAGGTTTCCCTACGACAGAGAAGATGAAAGGTTCTTGTCTGATAAACTCTTCAATTGTTTTGGGGCTAAGGATAATCGGGAAAGGATTTTCAGCTGGCAAAAAGTTATGCGCTTTCCTGGGTTTACCTTTCCTATCAAAACTTGCTTTCCGCAATCAAGAAAGGAAACTATTGAAAGCAACTGAACGCGTTGCTCAAGAAAACATCAACGCTGCATTAAGTGAAATCAAAGGCTCAAATAGTTTCACTAAATGTGGAATATCTATTGATGGTACTTGGCAACGCAGAGGCTACTCATCTTTGAATGGGTGTGTAAGTGCCATATCAGTTGACACCGGTAAAATTTTAGACATTGAAGTTATGACGCAATATTGCCACATATGCTCGAAAGGCAATAACCAATCATCGAAACGTATGTTCGAACTATAAAGGTTCCGCTGGGAACATGGAGGTTGTTGGAGCCTACCGTATATTTGAGAGATCAAATGTAAGGGATGTGCAGTACAATGAATACTACGGAGATGGAGACTCAAAAGGATATGAAGCTGTTAAAAACTTTTATGGAATTAATACAGTAACCAAACTCGAGTGTATAGGCCATGTACAGAAACGTGTAGGGGGGCGGTTGCGTCAATTAAAAAAAACGATGAAAGGTTTAGGAGGGAAAAATAAATTAACTGATAAATTAATTGACAGAATCCAGAACTATTATGGAATAGCTATTCGAAGCAATGTAGGTAATCTACAAAAGATGATGAGTTGTGTAATAGCTGCATTTTTCCACTGTGTATCTGGAAAAAACAATTCTTTGCATGGACAGTGTCCTGAAGGATCTGAGAGTTGGTGTCGTTACCAAAGGGCAAAAGCAGCTGGGAGTCCTCTCAAAGAAAATAAGCTAGGACTTCCTAACAAAATTATAAACCAAATAAAACCTACATATCTAAAACTAATGAAACGTTGTTGAAAAAATGTCTTCATGGTAAGACACAAAATTGTAACGAAAGTTATAACAACATTTTGTGGAATATTGTTCCCAAAAATATATTTATTGGACTGCAAACATTTCGTTTGGGTGCATTATTAGCTCTGATACTTTTTAATTCTGGTTATGCTGGTATATTATCAGTGATTCGAAATGTAAATGGTTCCCTTCCTGAAAGTGTTGTTCAAGAGTTAGTTAAATTTGATAAACAACGGATTTCAACATCTTTAAGACACTCTTCACCGATTGCAAAATTGTCGCGAAAAAAAAGAAAAGCAGCAAGGAAAACAAAAAGTACTAAGAATGAAAAAACAGAAGGCTTAGTATATTCATATGGAGGGTTTTAAAGTACTTCTTTGCATGATTTTTATTTCTAATTTATGATAACCTTTGTGATAAACAATGTTTTTTAAGAGCTTTTTCGTGAATGTTTTCGAGTAAAACAACACAAATATATTTTGTATTAAATATTTCTCAACTTCTAAAATAATATGGTAGAATATATATTTGTTTTTCTATGTAAAATATTTTTATTTTTTAATGCAATAAGGTTTTTTTAAAGTGCATTTTATATGTCTAACCTGTAGTTCGTAAACTATGTACTTAGACTTTAAGAAAAAGCTTTTTGACACTATAAAATTGTTAAAAATATTAAAAGATAAAAGTTTGAAGAAAGTATATAATATTCATAATTGCTTTGAAAAGGTTTGTTTTTTTGATATAGAGAGGTTTTAAGTTTTTTTAGCAGTATAGTTTTTTAAATTTTGAATTTTAAATCTTTAAATGCATTTTTCTCTGAAACAGCTTTTTTGATATTTTACAACACGGTAAGCATGATATCTCAAAAAGTTCTGTAGATAATTGTTTGAAATTTTGTATCATGGTTCATTATTATAGTATGTATGCAGAGACGTAGGGATTAAGAAAAAACAGCATGTTTACCTTTTTTATAATTTTTTTTCTGTGTGATAAATGTGAAATTTTTGAAAAATTTGCATTGCGTGCACTTTTTGACCTCTAGTTCAGTAATAAATTAAAATTTTTCAAAGATATTAGGTCAGTTCATTAGTAACTGTTTTCTGAGTAAAATTACATGGGTTTTTTAAAATTTTATGCATTAGAATTTATTTTACTATGTTTAACGTAACGTGCAAATAACGTCTAATTTAAACCTAAAATTGGCCATATTTAAAAAAAATACACTGAAAGAATTTTTTTCTTGCTATTTTTATTAGTTTTCATTTATAAGCAAACAAAAAATGAGTTTAAAAGTAAATTTTAAGCAAAATTTCAAAAAAATGTCTCCGCAACTAGTCAGGCACCTTAAATGTCTAAATAGTTATTTTATTATTTGTGAATTATTATTAAGCTTATTATATTAACTAAGCTTATATATAATGTGACCTTTACAGGGAAAAAGACTTCTTTATTTAGTTAAGTACATTATCATTACTATTAAAGTTATTATGATTTTGATTTTATGTAAGTAGAAAACCGTGTTTTCGCGTTTTATTTCTAATGTGAGTTTCATACTTTTTAACTCTTTAAATAAAAATTATTGAAATAAATTTTAGAGATAAATGATTTGTGTTATTTTTTAAAAGGAAAATTAGGTTCAAAACTCGGATATTTTATTGCAAAAAATTTGTTTTAACATATTCTAATCTTTCTATTAAAAAAATACTATGAGTATAATTAGTCGAATATATTGTATTACGTCTAACTCTTAGATATTTAAACTTGACGGCTATGTTACATTAAATCTGTCGTCTCAGGGGCTTAGAGGTAATATGCCCACTTCGTAAGCCCGAGGATGCGGGTTCGATCCCACCTAGAATCGATAGATTTTCCTTCATGCAATAATGGTAGGTATACATGTCATCTGATTAGATAGCATGTAAAAGATTCCTTGAGTATCAATTTGACTCAGGAAAATTTAGCATCCAACGAGATCTTGAGTTAAAATTAATTCAAGCGTCACAATTTGGTAGTGAGAATCACCGCTAGATGGTTCCACCATGGAATGGCTGTCACATTTGGGAACTTGCTGTGTCTACAAGGCTTAGTTTCCAATATGCAGCCCGTTAAAAATATTAAATCTTAGGTTCAATTGCTTGTGTTATACATTTTAAAATCGATTTGCATTTAGTGAAATCATTAAGAAATCAAGTCAAATTTGATGTATTATAATAGCTATCATTTATGTTTTGCTTGTTTTTTGTACATACTGAAATAAAAATACACGATTATGGGAATTGTTAAAAAGTAAACATTCTTTTGTTAAAATTGTTGCTTGTTTTTGTTACATTTTTAAAAGTAATTAGTCAAAGCATTCCTCACACAGTGCGAGTCTTGAATTTCATTTATTATTACTAATAAATAGCCTCCCTGTTATTTTTATACAGAAAACCCCAAGTTCTTTCTTAAACCTTTTGTTTCTTGGAAAAAATATCTTGATTATATACTAGTTTTCCGAATTCCTTAATTGAATTAAACTGTAGTTGATTAGCATAAGAATAGTTATTTGATTAAAAAAATCTTTTATTATGGAAAATGATATCGAATTTTTATATTCAGTCTTTATTAGATTCCTTTGCTCTTTTGTTCTATGAGAGAGTGAAAAAATTACATGCATTACAAAATAACATACATATCATTAATCTTCAAATTCAGTTATTTTATTTATGAGTGGTATTCTCTGTTAATATCATTTGGTATTTAATTACATTTGATTCAGTTAATTTAATAGTTAATTCACCAAGTGATATAATACACGACACAGCTATTTTGAACCTTCAGAATCGATACAAAAATTAACATACTGCTTGACTAAGAAATAGAGTAAAAGACATATTTCAGGGCTTAGATATTTTATCCTGATGTAAGATTAAGACAATAAACTTAATTCAAAATGCATTTCTTTCGAGCTTTTATTATTCAAGAAAGGGAATAATAATAATAATTATCAGGACATATATCTTTATTCAAATGAGCTCAGAGACGTATTTTCACTCAAATGATGTGTATACGATAATTTACAGAAAGGATTAATGAATAAAGTCTAGGAGCAAGGTTTATATTTCGCAAAATATTTTGTAGAAATACAAAAAGTGTGCATAAAGCTCTTTAATTTGGAATTATAATCAGACCGACACAAAAATGAAGGAAAAAACATTGAACGAAGAGAAATGAGCTTCGCATTTGTTTATTTCATGATTTATTCATTAAGTTAGAAACGTGAGGTAGAAATATAAGATAACTAATGTATAATATCTGTAATAAATTAGACTTGTGCCAGCTCAACTGCATTAGTTTCATTTGATATACTAATACTTTTGGGAAAATATATCTTTCTATGCATTTCGACGTTAAAATAAAGATTTTCCTCAATGTCATTTGATATCCCGTAACACACTTTTTTCTCTTTCACTATTCAGGTAATTGCGATTATATGTATTGTGTGGATTGAAAATGATCATGTAATGCTTAATATTGGGTTGGCAAAAAAGAAATTCCGTTATTTTTACGTGAATTACAAGACTTTATTTAACATATATGTTTCGGATTACCAAATTTTGGTCAAATAGGCATTGGTTTGTTCAATGAGTTGTTGCCAGTTTGAAGGTAGTTTCATATGCCTCTCTCATAGAAGTCTCTCTACTAATCGATTTTCATAATCTTCTCTTGATGCAATTTTTTTATCCATAAGAAAGTTAAAAAGTGCAAAAAATGGTAATTACTTGGTGTTAGGTTCAGACAGTATGTAGATGCATCAAAACTTCCCAATGAAGTTCCTGGAGTTTCTGGCGAGTCCTATAAAGACGTGTGTGGCCTGACGTCGTTCTGGTGGAACTCAACACCTTTCCTGTTGGCCAATTGTGACCATTTCTGGTCAATCACTAGCTTCAAACGGTTCAATTGTTGACAGTAGAGATCCGAATTTAGTGTTTGGCCAAATGGAAGTTACTCATGCTAATTGATTCCTTTCCAGTCCCACCAAATGCACAGTAGAACCTTCCTCATTTGGCCACCGTTTAAGTGGCTTCACCACGCTTTGACCACGATCGTTTCCACACAATGTTGTCGTATGTGACCCATTTCTCATCTCCAGTCACCATTCGCTCAAGAAATGGATCGCTTTCATTCCGTTTGGCCAAGGCCACACAAATGAAAATTCAATCTATCATGTTTTTTGTGTTCATTGGTGTAACATCCAAACATCAAGCTTCTTTTTAAATCCAGCTTTGTGCAAATGATTTACAACTGTTTTATGGTCTATCTTCAGCTCCTGGGTGATGCTACGATTTCTAAAATGCCGGTCAATTTCAATCATTTCTGTGATTTTATCGACATTTTCGACGACGGGCATACCTGAACGGAATCAACGAAACCAAAATTGCATGCAATTGGCTGCTTCAGTATCTGAACCATAAACATCTCATTCTAAATTTCAACCCCCTGACTTGCAGTTTTGCATTTATCAAAGAAGAACTAAAAGTGTTCTCTCTCTCTCTCTCTCCGAATTTTCTCTTTGTTGACTTCCATTTTCAACACCTTGTAACTCACAACTGAATGGACCAAACAAAGTCAGCGAAAGAATTTTTTTTTAGTGCGAAATGTCACCTTTCCATTGAACATAAATTTGAAATTATTTGATTGATATTTTATGAGATATATTGATCGAGATATTTCTTTTTCCCCAACCTAATACAAAATATTTTTGGAGCAAAAATGAAGTAACTCCATAAAATATTCCCTAAAGCTTCTTTTACATAAGGTACTACTTTTTCCTTAATGAATTCTTAAGGTAAAAAAAATCGCGATAAATTAAAGAACTCTTTCCAGTAACAATGACACAATTAAAATAAATTAAGTATAATGAATTCATTTTTATAATAAATGATGCTTCCTGGTTAATGATATTCAAGATCAGAATTTTGAAAGGAAATTCCATTGTTAGAAAAAGAAAACGCTAAATTATTTTAAAACACGTCTTTCAAGTTGCAAAAGATTAGAAATAATAGACATTATATGAGTTTGTATACATATTTTTACCAATTAATTTTTTAAAATTTATTAAGAAGGAATTTTTTTCATCAATCAAAATGATGAATGTTTAAATTATATTTGATTGAATAATAAATATTTATTTGGATTGAAGAAATACTAATATTGTTTATTTATTTATCACACAAAGCAAATTTATTTCTTACAAAATGGTATCAGGAATAAATTGATTTCCAATTTTATTACAGGTTACTTTTATCTGAGTTTATTTTATATTTTAGTTTAATGTTATATTACAACGATCCTGAATTAAGAGTTTTCTTGCATGTATCGTGTGAATTCACACACACATTCTTTAAATATTCAAAGAACTACTGAGTATTCTATTCTGTACATCAAATTAATTAATTAAGATTAATTTTTCTAAGAGGTTTAAATACTTTGTTTTAATTATGAATATTTTTTATTTCTCACACACACTTACACACACTTTTTTCCTAAATGGGCTGAATTTTGGCAAATAAGCCTTTACAGACACGGCAAGTCCCCAAATTGAAAGCCATTTCATGGTGACACCATCTAGAAGCGGCTTTCGCAACCAAATTTTGACACTTGAATTAATATTAATTCACGTTCTCGTTGGATGCTAAACATTGCCATGATGTCATTTTGTATAATTTCAAATTGCCATCTTTACACACAGGCTACATAATCATATGATATGCGTGCGTACGAATTTCCCCATCCAGAAAATCTATTGACTCCCCAGCTGGGATCGAACCCACAATCTTGGGCTTATGAGCGATCACGCTACTTTTAAGCCACCGAGTCGACACATTATATATATCTATTACACTATTTCTTTAAGATCATTTTGCTCACATTATATCAAATAAATTCTTTTTAAACCTGTATGGAAAACATTGAAAAGGAAAGTGGGAAGAGTTTTGATAAAACGGCCTGAAAGATTGATGAATGTAATACTACAATATTTGATAACATTATTTTAACTTTTCTAGATTTTATTTTCACTATATATATGTGTGTGTGGTGTATAAACTAGAAAAAGAGAATTTGTCTGATGCAGAAATTATACATATATGAATAATATTTTATGTTTGTAATTCAGTCTGAAGAATGTATTTTAATTCAATTTGTATCTGAATACCTTTTTTATCAACCCATAAGAGAGTGCTTGATAAAAATGGATCTATTTGAGCGTATCATTATGTATCTCCAATTTATGATTGAGATAAGGGTAAAAAATTCATCATTATTTATGAAATTAATCTTCATTATTTTAAATCTAGTCTTCCTTTGTTAAAAAATTATTTTGTTATTAAGTATGTGAAGATAAATTTAAGTAGGAAAAAAAAAACTAATCTGGAGAGACATTTTTTTATAAGCATTAAATCTGATTATTACCTCTCTCAAGTAAATAATTTTTATGCAGCTTTATTTAATTTACGAAAAACAGTTTTCTAATCGTAAAATGCTCGCTACTGATTTTCCTTTATTTATAAACGCAATGAATAGATAATAACATCGATATTCTGTTGATTTTTTTCAGGAATAAATTTTATGGGTATTTGTTTAGATTATTTTCTTTTTCATTTGTGAGAAACAAGATGCTCCAATTAGCAAAAACCTTTTAAAAAAGCTACCATTTCTTAAATAAAAAAAAATTAAAAGGAAATTAATTGCGCTTTTTTTATCTGTAAAAGCGGAACATTTTTAATGAATACCAACTGCTAAATATTACTTTATACTCATGGGAGTATGAGAAAACATTTGCTCATATTTGTGCCAAGTATTAATAAAATAAATTTCTTTCTGTAAAATGAGAGGTTTATATTTAGTCACTTGTGATAAAAGTAAGTGTGAAAATTTTTTGAAGTACGAGTTGAAGGTTTTATGAATGAAAAGTGTTCACTTAAAAGTATAGAGTCTGAAGTGGTAGGTTTCGCAGACGTTTATGTATATGAGGGTTATATTTGTATACTTAACGAGTATATAACTTGTGTTATTTTTGTATATACAGTCGACTCTCTATAACTCGAAGTTGAAGGAACCAATGAAACTCTATCAAGAGTCCGAATTATCTAGTGGGTAAGAAAAACTCCTGAATTTTTTTCTAACACATTTAAATTTTAAACTATGTAATAAAACAACAATTGTATATATGTATAAAATTACTTTATAAAAAGTACATATTATTCACAGTATAAATGTTATACAGAAGTTAAAAGTCAAGAATTAAAGAATACATTTATAAAGTAATTCTCTTTCACGCCCCACCAAATCTCTTCCATTCCTCATTGGAAAGGAAATCGTTTTGCACCCGGTTCCCTCGAAACTGTCCCCAACACCATTGGTTCTTCAAGGTAGGGTCCAGTGCGGCCAATTCCCCATTTGTACCACTTGCTATTAGTCAGACAGAGGAGCCATAAGTAGTTATGTCAGTCCGACGCAAAAAACACAATCCTATGCATCTCTTCTTCAGAACAGCGGACCACCATCCTTTCTGAAAATATGAGTAGCAATGCCACGTGCTAAGCGAAAGATATGGACGACTGTCAACAGGTGGTGCGGCCAGAACTGTCCACTTGAAGAAGGAAAGCAATAAAAGTGTTTTTTCGCCTGAGTAAAAGTGAAACAGAAAGAGGGGTAGGAGACAGATGATCATCAAAGGGGCTACGTTGCAGAGGAGACACGCGGAGACAATACAACACAAAACACGAAAGCTCCAACCTGTTTGCTGTAGGACTCTAGATAGAAAGTGTTCGAATTGTCGAGAGTTTTATAAGATAACTTTGAGTTATTGCGTATTGTAGCCTGGACAGCCACAGATTTTACTTCGAAATACTGAGTGTACCAAACCGTATTGTTTAGTTCGAAATATCAAAAGTTTTTCTAGGTGCTGAGCATATACTTCGAATTAGCGAGAGGCTCGTATTATCGAAAGTTCGAATTAGCGAGAGTCGACTGTATATGAATTATAAGTTGATAGTTATACAATTCGCTTAAAGAAAATACATGATAAAACAATGAAAAGCTATGATGAAGGAAACACAATATATATTTATAATTTGTACTTGAATCCAAAAACTGAAGAGAGATCCAAATCTATAAGGGAAGTTATAATATTTTGAAGCCTTTTATAAGATTGTGGAGCTTCAGTGTGTTTATTTTATTTCAAATGCTTCATAAAACATGCACAAAAGCTCTCTGGTAAATGTGGTACGTAATATTATTATTAAAATATCAGTATTTAAATCTTATATATAATTCTAATTATATTATTACTTCTAACACAATTTTCATAAATGTTTCTTTTTATATGTTTTGTTTTTCTTCTCCTTCGTCAGTGGCTTGACTGCTTCTAGTGGCCACTGGCCTTTTCAATGCTTCCTCTAAACCAATCTTTTGTTAGGAACAGTCTTCCAATTCTTGAATTCTTAAGATATCTAAATCTCTTTCGCCGGCTAGGTGGCGTCTTTGGTTTGTCACTATCATTGTATGCCCAAGTTTGCGGGTTCGACCCCAGCTGAAGTCGCAGGATTTTCACGATACAGAAAATCGACAGAGTTCATATTTCGCATCGTCAGAGCTCAGATGCCTTCCTCTGGGCTGGAAACTGGGCATCAAAATTACATTGCGGTGATTGATATTCCACCTATCTGGTGCCGCACTAAAAAGTGATACCAGTTCCCGGGGAATGTACCAGGTCTGAAATGATAAATACCATTCCGAAACCCAATTTGGGGAAAAACTTCAATGCAGTCAGTGGCAACGGTAACCAAGTGGTCATGGTCACGAGCCAGCGTGTCATGAGTTCAGGCTCTGGTGCCACTGAAGACCCAGCGTTTTTGAAGCGCTGATGCACGTTAAATCTGACATACATAAAATTTCCTCCCATTTGGAGTAGTGTGGTTGTTAGGAGAGCGGGTACCAGCTCAGGTGTCACCCTCGTCACTTGACCGATGTTCAAAATTACGAGGTTCGTCTCCATTATTCCTTGTGTTGCTTTATAGTGTGACGTTAATAAAACATTCATTCATTCAAACTTCTAGGGCTAGTACCTGAGCTCTAGAAGTAGATAGTTTTGAAGACTAACCAGGGTACTAAGGTTTAACCAAGAAAATTGGTTTCATGGCACCGTTTTTCTTCATATTGATCAGATGATCAACCAATTTATTTCTTTGAGTTTTGAAAAAATTTATAATGTCTGGTTTCTTAAAAATATGATAAAGTTATAAATTTAATCCTGTATGTCAAGTTCCATTAATCTGCTTTCCACCAAAAATATTTTTCATCATCCGTTCTTTTAAAGCATTTATTATATCCTCCTTTTCAAGAAAAGCAAAATTTCAAAAGCCACGATAATTTTATAAAACTCTCATTATATTAATTTTCCTTAAAACTTTATACAAGGTTTACATTTTCTGCTTTTGTTGTGAGCAGCATTTTCCTTACTTCTAACATACACCGTTCATAATAAAAAGGAAAATTTTTCTGCAAACACACCGCAAACTACTTGTGAAACTTTTGAATATCGAGTTTTGTATTTTTGTTGAGTTACTTTGCATTTTCTTAAAAGCTACGCATTGAGAAGCGTTTGTTAAGCAAAGTCGCATCGCGTTACTAAGCAAAGTTATCTCAGGAATATCAACGAAGGTTTAATCAATTTATCAACTGCTTACTCGAAAGGAGAATTCTTGGATTCATTATTGCTCTTTTACAATAAAAAATGTTATTAACTTGTAGCTAATTCGATCGAGTCTCAAGATGCAGGCTTTAAGAATTTAAGAGCTAAATGTTTGCGGCTCAGATTAAATTCAAGCTTGAAAATTTAACTGACCTTTGTTAATTTATTCACTCCTATCAGAATAAGATTAATAAGATTTAACTTCCAAAAGATGAACACATAATATAGGTTTTGATATCTTATGACATTTCAAGACACGTTCTTGTTTTTATAAAGTCCTTTTATGTAATTTTGCTCTGTTAAATCAATTCTATTTCTTACAACTAGCTCCCGTTTATTTTCCGAAGTTCATGTGAATAGGTAGGAATTGAAACGAACTACATCTTCTAGTTTTCCGGTATAAAGCATTGTGACGATTTTGGAAAATTGATGCGTAGCATGAGACTTAAGGTAAATTACAATATTTACATTCAGATACAAGTTATTCAAACTAAGGAGTATTTCAATTCTACAGAATATGTTATTGGTGAAGGAAGAGGCAAACTTAGCATCTTTTTTCAAGTGTTTCAGACTGTCTCTTCACTCTTTTGGAGGTGGGGGTGGTCCCTTCTTATACCTCGAATTTCGCTCGAGGTTCTTGCTCGCAGATGGAATCCAACCTTTGGTTTTCTCACTGCCATCGGTTGTCAGCGCGATGTCATATGAAAGTACCCCGCAATACTTTAGGGGTGCACGTGTAGATATGAATGGCGTAGTGCTATATGCATAGGGAAGCCGCTCTTGAAGCTGCGAGACTTGAAAATGTTACAGTATGCTCGCTAATCAATTGAGAGGAGAAACTACATATTACATGGCATAGAAATTGAGTTGAGGTCACATGTAAGATATCTCTCTCTTATATGTATCAGTCGAAGATGGTGTTAAGTCGACCTAAGGTTCTAAATATGGGTTAACTTTTGCAATTAATTTTTTATATTCCTTTACTTATAATGAGTGTATTCCTTTCGTTTCAAGTAGAATCTTGCTCTTATTATTCCTCTTAACAAATGCATTTGAGTTGTAAATATATGTAATGAATAAAAAAAACCTTTTTGTGAGTCTATGTTCAAATTTGGACATATTATATATATATAGGGTGAGCAAGTGTTAATTAACGTCACACTCTAAGGCAACACTAGGGCTAATGGCGACGGATCTCTTAATTTTGAACCATGGCCAAGTGACTAAGACAACACTTGACCTGGCACTCCTTTCTCCGAGCTTCCATACCACCCTAATGGGAGGACTTTAAAACTCGTCAGATATAACGTGCTTCAGACCGTCTATACGGGGAAGGGGTGTCTTCAGTGATACTATGCTCGAATTGATGACACGCTGGTCACAAGTCTGTGACTATGACCACTAGGCTACTGTGGTCCCTGGACTTGCTTGGGAAAGTTATCGAGTGATTCGTTAGGAACTCTACAAAACTTCTTTTGATCCAATGCATTTCGAATTATAATTCAATTGACTTATATTTGATAAAATACAAACTTAAACATCTCGAGTGAAATATTGTTCAATAATATTTCTAGTTATGTTTAAACCTTAGTTGCTCGTTTTTCTTTCTTTTTCAACAGTTTAAGCATTTTTACTGATTTCTAGAAACTCTATTTTCATGTAACATTTAACGTTATTTTTCATGAGATAATTGTGTAAGTATTATATTTAACTTAAAATATTTCAATTTTACATTTTCCTGATGTTTTGTTTGAGATAATTAATATTAGATAATTAATACTTTATATTCACTTCTCGCACACTTCATTGTCTATTTATTATTTAAATTAAGGCTTTTGTTACTGTCATAAGGTTTAAGCAGTTGTCTCCAAAAATGACACTTTTACGTAAAATATTCTAAAAAATATACTTAGATTAAGTTTATTATATGATAAGTTTCCGATATTTCACTCAACAAGGATTATTAGAATTATTAGGCAGAATATAAATTGTTAAGTTGATGACGTTTAATTTCTTAGGCGTAAATGATATGTTTCAGTGTTTGAAGTTTTCTTATTTAAAGTGTTAAAATTTTTCTTAGATTTTAAAACTTTTAGAAGTTTATTGATCCATAAACAGTGTCCCAACTATCCTTTATTTAAAACAGAAATACTTAATGTCCAACTCGGGCATGAGATTTACAGTTCATCATTTAAAAGTTAGTTTCTAATTTTTGCCACTTTTTAAGTATGAAATTCTAATTTGAATTGTTGTTACATTTACCTTTCAAAACGAGTTGTCATGAGTTTGAAAAATAAAACTAAAACGAGTTTGTTTTACAAAAGTTATCTTCTAAATTCGAAATAATGTTACAAATTTATTATTCATACACTGAATGCTATTGGCATCGATGGATTTAAGTTAACTGATCGTTCTCAGAGCAAACGAGTCATTTAATTTATTCTCAGGTCACAGTTATATTAAATTTTATCTTCCTGAATTTTTATATGACTGATAGAAAACTTTAATAAACACTAGTCTTGGATAAATTTTTGGAGTTTGTGTAATTTAATCGTAATAAAGCTAGTGAGTTCATGTCCTCTTGAGAGTTTTTGTTAAGTTCCCAGCCAAAGGAACTTTAATTTGTGATAAATGTTTCAAATTTTATTTCTAAATTCACAAATATATGACATCAAGGTTTCAGGCTTCTATTCTCAGCAGCTGAATATAAGGTTGTGGATCTGCATGGCATGGAAAATAAAAACGTGAAAGCTAAGCAAACAGCTGGTCTTTCTCGAGCTATATTTTTAAAATGACGTTCCTAGCTGATATGTTGCTTTATCTAAGCAGCCACAAGCTACGCTGTAACTTGCACGTTTCTAGGACACTCAAGATTTGTTCATCTAATTCTGCTGTTTTTCTTTGTGGAAGAGGTTTTTACCCTCAGTTTTTACTTGTAAACACGAATTCAGCTTTCAAAAGTAAGTTCTGTCTTTCACTTATTCTTTCCTTGCTCTTCAGCTTTTATTAAAATTATCAATGATTTATTAAGTGTGCTATCTTTTTATTCAACTTGATGCAAGCTTTTTTTGTGAATTAAGAGCAATAAAAATACTTAATGCCTAAAATTATTCATTTTGACTCATTTTTTTAAAATTGTAATATGGAGTTGATACACACAAATTAAATTAAAATAACTGTTAAGATATCAGACTACTCTAAAATTGTCAATTTTGCCAAAAACTGTCAAAATTTTTTATGATTTTATTTTATAGACCATCTTATTAGCTTCATAAAAATACTAAGTTTATTATTTTCCGTTCTCTAGAACAAAAACTACAAATGTTTTAGTAAAAGCAGATGCCATTTCTTTAAGCAAGATGTCATACTTTAAAACGCGTTTTACTCGAAATGGTTTTTTTTGAAAATGCTCAAACGGGGACAGCGATTGCTCAAAAAGATTCGAAAATAATTAACTAAAATTTTTTGTGTATATTCTGCATAATATTAGAAGTGTTTTAACTTTCAGATTTATCAGTTACTGTTTTATTACAATATTTATAGTTCCTTATGTGAATATAATCACTTATTTTAAGCAATTTCACATAATAACTAAGATAAAGTGCTCTAGTTTTTCTAAGAATTAAAATATCTCTTATCCTGAAGATCATTTCAAAAGGGAATAACATAGCAATACATCGGGATTGAAAATTTGTTCGTTAACTCTTAGAACAGAATGGGCCTTATTTATGTTATTTTTTGTAAATTTATACCCCTTTTTTTTCCCACACATTTTAGTAATAAAAAATTCTTTTTATCTTCTTAATCTTAGCATATTTTTCATAAAATGTACTAAACAAATCTGAAAACCACAAAAAATCCCTATATCTCCATTTTTTTAAAAAAAAGTTGTCGCAAATAGTCGGATACCTTAAGTGGTATTTTTGAGTATGAAATGATTTTTGTTGTTCAAAACATATTGATATTTACAGAAAAATAGATTGGCTCTCGTTTCGAATTCTGGCTTTTATATTTGTGCTCTTAGTATTCTTTTTATTCCTGCTTCAAAGAACCATAATTTCACATTACATTAAAAGAGGAAAGTTCTTTTAGGAGTCAGCAGTTATCATGTGATTATTTTTTGTTTTCACTTTCTACGAAACTAGTTACTAGTCGGTTGCTAGCTCAACGTTTACAAATTTCACTGCTTATCGATCCTCGCCAAGCTGATTTCTGTGTACACCTCTCTGCATATATGATAAATATCTTAGCATCTCTGACATCTGCAGCACAATTAATGAACTGTAAAATCTCGTCTTTTTCACTGTGTAAAAACTAATGTAATATAAAGTTCGAAATTAATTCTACGCGCCTAATGGAGTTTCCTTAAAATCTGTCAAGGCTTTCCTTAACTTTTAGATTTTTTTTATATTTAAAGTCAACCACGTAGCTTCAGTATTGTAAACCTGTTCTACACAATCGATTAACATATTTTTCTTTTTCTAATTTCTTTTTTGTGTTTGGGTTAACTTTTGTAACGTCTCTACTTCGGAATTTTTATCAAAACTTAGAACAATAGTGCAGGATCAACTCTCCAGAAAAGAAAGAAGTCTCAATATCCTTTTTTAGGATGGGACATGATTTTGGTAATGATATGAAAACTTATACACATTTTCTAAAACTGAAAATCAGGAATCTTATTTTGTTTCCTTAGTTTACGTATTTTATCTTCGAAAGAAAAAGTCCTAAAAGCAATTTTTTCTTATAAGCAGCTACAGATGTTAAGTTACATAAAATCATTCAAGGGATTCCTTAATAATTACCATTCTCAGGTCCGATGAAAGCTTGAATTTAATAAATCCTAGTGTCAAAAATTGGGAGCGGGAGCCGCCATCAGAGGGTGCCACTAATGAAATGGCTGTCACATTTGTGGAGTGGCCATGTCTGCAAAGGCTTAGGTGCCTAAATGCAGCCCGTTTTAAAGAAAAAAAAATTCGATTTTCGTTTATTACCTTTTTCTATAATTGCTTTGAAGTTTTTCAAAAATATTACTGAAATTTCACTTATATTTGTAATTTTAGTAAAGTTTAGATGTTTTTTAAAAATATTGCTAGTTAAATAATAGTATTTAGTGGTATTGATTCCTAAAACAACATTTATAATGTTTTAGAATGCTATTTTTTAAAAAAGTACTCCGAACGTGTTCGGATACTTTAAAACAGTGCTTCTCAAACTTTCAAAGTTTGCGACCCAATTTTCAATCATAATTTTCATCGCTCCTCCCTCCGTACAATAACAATGCATTAAAGGCAATGATGATGTACTATGACACTAAAGCTACAGTACGATTTTAATTATATACTGTACAAATTATCAAGATAAGTATTAAATTTTGGAAATGGCAGTCACTAGTAATTATTAAACTTGTTATTATCTTACTATCGATAAATTAATTATCAAATGCCTTGTGCAGTACTGATACATTTATAAGTATATTATATCAGTGTTAATGTGTCAGAAGATGTTTCGCTTTGTTTATTTTCAGTAAATTAATAATTTTTTGAAAAATTATCTTTCATTTTCGACTTTATACTAGACCACGTAGGTTTATCATGCCCCCCTTTAGGGGTTGTGCCCCACAGTGTGAGAAACGCTGCCTTAAAAGAATAATGGCTTAAATCTTAACTTTATATGATCTCCTCCGTTGAACTTTTATAAGATGTGCAGTGATATGAAGTATGTTTGGTATTCCAACTTTTTCTAGACCGTCTAGACACAGGAAACACATAGAAAGAGACTAATCTTTTGTCAACATGACCTTAAAAAAAGAACAGTTCTTTTTATTATTTTGTGTGGAGTACAAGGAAATGTCCATTATTTTCGTGGCTGGAGTAACGTCTGAACTGCTTTCATTAAGATAATCCGTTGGAACTGACCCAGAGATTTTTGGCTCTTCCTGTAGACTCAGTCATCGCCCCTCTGCTTGCACGGCAACGGTAATTTGCTTCAACAAGTTAGCCTGTGTTTTCACACTTTTTCTCCATCAAGGACAGGGGTAACAAGGTCAGAGCTTCAGTTTACCGTCTGCCTTCACGCTATAAAGTATGCAAGAGAGGTTGTTATTTCACTGAGATGTTATGCTGTTACACGGTTTAAAAGGGTCTTCCTTTTTTTAATTCCGCATAAAAGATCGGATTTGTGCGTCTATGTGTAAATTACTCTTTCTGTAAATTAGCTTGGCAGATTTTGATAAAAAATTGAATTGTTTTGGGTTAGTGTTTAGTTCGATTGCCGTATTACTAGTTTAAAAAGCTCTTTCCTAATTTAATGCCTTTTTTAGCAAAAATTTAATTAAACATGGTAAATGTTTCGTTTGTGGTAATGAACAGGAGAAGTTTCTTATGAAAAATATGGCAGGGAAACAAATAGACTCTTTTGAAAGATTTGTTTGTAGACCTAGAAAATTTCAAAAAATGAAAAATAAATAAATAAATAATGTGAATTATCCATTTTTTAAAATTCATTTTAATGTTTTTAGCTGTCTTTAGAATATGAATTGGTTTTATTGCTGTATAATTAGTCAAAATATCTATTTTACCTAGCCATTTTCCTTAAAAAGAATTGGAAATTCTAGTGTTATTTCCTGTAAATTTGAAAAGCGAATAATAATTCTTGACTTTTTCTTTTCATATAACTAAATGTATTTGCAAAACACGTGTCTTAATTTTTAATATTCGAAAGGAAATGAAATCTGAAATATATTATTTTAAATATGAGTTTGCATCTGAATTATTGAATTTTTTAAAAAAAAATCCCAGGTGAAATTTATCTGATATTCAAAAGATGAAGATTTTTCACACATAGAATAGGCTGAAGAAATACAGTAAACATAATGGATGATTAATCTGAATGATAATTAAATTAAAAAAGCCTTCATCGTAATAAAATTTAAAATTGTACAATAAATATTTGAACATATAGAAGATTTTTTTATATTTGTTCATTTTTCCATGATCAACTGAAATAAAGTATGTATGATAATAATTTGTTGTGTTTTTTTCGTTGAACAGACGAATCTACAGTCGAATATATACGTAGAGATCAATAAAAGAAAATTATATTGAAGTAATATAATCTTTTGTGTGAATCTGTCATATTATTGCGATTAGATGTATATATGTGTGATTTTCCCTTAATTAAAACTGTAAGTTTTTTTTAGAAATTGTAAAATTTTTTTTTCATTTACTTTAATAACTTACAAAAGTATAGCACTTAATGTATCGAATACTATTTAATTAGTGTTTTAATTAATTAGGTAAACTAACTTTTTTATTATAATTTTATATAATTAATTTTGTTATGGTAAAATTAAATTAATCATATATATTTAGTTTTAACATGCGGAGCTCAAGTACTTAAATTAAATGTAAGTACTCCAAATTTGTAAATATAATTTCGCAAATTTTAATAAAAGGTTTGTATTAAAATGAAAAATAAAGTATAAATTTTTAGCGCTTTCATGCTAGGTTAAAGTTAACACAGCATATTAGAAGTTACACAATGGCTACAGATACAATCTCATAATTTTGTCATCACGGTCAAGTGATGTCGAAATTTGAGTAGTTTGTGGCGAGTCTCTTTTTAAATTTCTTTTTTTCTCAGACTTTTTTTCTTTTTAGAAAAAAGTTTTTACTGAAGAGTCCTGTCTCAGATCTCTGAATATGTTATTGATAT
This sequence comes from Trichonephila clavata, assembly GCA_019973975.1. NCBI lineage: Eukaryota > Metazoa > Arthropoda > Arachnida > Araneae > Nephilidae > Trichonephila > Trichonephila clavata. The sequence goes on along the minus strand of BMAO01025109.1, from coordinate 245,776 downwards.
AAATATATAAAATATTTATGTGCTTTGTCTTTAAAATCGAAACTAGTTATCTGGCTGACTTTATCCATCAAAATTAAATATATCACTAATAAATAATATTAATTAAAAAATTTGATGATAAAAATTTTCCTTTTTTGCATTTCCTTAATATTTTAACTTCCATAAATGCCACAAATAATAATATCTGATTATTATAATCTCAATAGCAATTATTATAAAAAAATGTGTAGATTTATAGATAAATGTTCAACATTTTGTCAGGATATATAAAATACACCCTAAATATTTAATAAAAGTTAGAAATACATGATTGATTTTTGTTTTAAAATAGAACATATTACATACATTTATTATTACTATAATTTTTTTGTGGTGAATAAATTTTTCTGCCAGCACTAATTAACTTTCTAAACGAAACGAATGGGTTTTTTTAATGAGATTCATACAAACGATATCAAATAAATTATTTCTTTAATAAATGTATTCTAAAAATAACCATATTCATTATATAATAAAGGTAACTTTTAATGAATCATTAAAATTTAAAAAAAAAAAACGCACCGCACCTACGAGTAACGTTCGATTTTTTCAGAAATTTCTTACTGTACATAAAAAATGCTTATCAAACAATAACTATTTAATAACTGGAAAAAGCTTTTTTTACTCATCTAGGTATCTCATGGTAAAATTGAAGAGTTTAATTGCTAGAGAGGCAATTAAAATATATTTGCTCTTATATGCTAACGATTTTCCGTTCCTTTTTATTTAATTTATGAAAGTGTGCGCTTTTATTTTTTTAAATTCCTATACCGAAAGACCTGTAATATTTCTTGTTCTTTGAAGAGGAACTTCATTAAAAGCTTTCCTTCCGTAATGACGACCATTTGGTTTGGCTTTTATTCATCATTTTATTTAATCTTCTTATCGTTACAACCATTGTCTTTTCCAAAGGCAAAATACATTAATTTATACGAATCTCTATGACACTCTACATACAAAGTACAATCCTATTACTTTATAGAGTTATTTATCGATTTAAAAAGTATGTATACACAGAAAGCTAAATTTTCTTAATTAGAGCATCTTAATTTTTTCAGTCTGTCATTTTTTTGCAGTCAGTACCACTATAGAGTTGTTTTTAAATGAGAGAGACAAAAGATTCAAAAAATTTTTCTCTAATATTTTATAAGATGATTAACAATGAGTAATTATAACTTTTATTAAATAGTTCTAAAATCCATTCATCACAGAGCTTCATGTATTTTAATAAAATATATACTTATATATCTTTATGTAGTTATCGCATACTTTATTTCAAACTAACTATCTTAATAGAATATTCGAGGAACTGACTTTCCGTATAAATGTGATTTTCTGCTAACACTGAGATTGAATTAAGTTATTATCACTTTTAATGCGTAGCAAACTAGATTAATTTAGTGTACTCGTTGGGCAGTTAATGTACCAAGTTTACTTAGTGTTCCGTTCGCTATTTTCAAAGACAATAGTAATTCGATTTTCAATGACTAAATTACTAAACTTAAGCATATTTTCCAGGAAACTAACAATATAACTAAAGCTTTTGGAAAGAAAATATTTATTTGTAAGACAAGGATTTTTAAAAAAATTGGTTTTCCTTATGATTTGTATTTGTAGTAGATATTTTATGATGATAATGATAGTTATCTTTATTTTTATGCATTTAAAATGCATAAAAAAAGAAACCTCTATAAATAAAGGATCAACGGCTGAGATAATTTTTATATAAAAGAAGTTTTTATTACTTTAAAAGCAGATATGTTATTTTCAGAGTTACTAAAAATTCCGCTATGTTACAAATGATGTAACTATAATTCATTTACACTATTTATGTTTCAACTATACTTCATTCACTTATTTTTACTAATTAAAGACGTTATTAAAAAATCCGACGAAGAAAAAACTTATTCCCATTTTTTGTTGTATTCTAAGGAAGGTCATTTGAAACTTTAAATGGACAATCAAATTTTTTTATTTATTTCTAATGGACTGCGCATTGGTGTTTTACGATTGCAGACCTAGTACGTAAGCCAGAAGCTGGTATCTCTTTTTAGTGTGGCCCAGAGAGGCGGATGCCAATTGACGCCTAATTTCCTGCCTAGAGGGAGGCACCTGAGCTCTGACGATGCGAACCTGTACTAGGATTTAATTTTGCCGAGAGCACCCAAGCCAAAAAGAGACTCTAGGATCTTTTACATGTCGTATAATCATACGACATGACCGCTGTCGACACACAACACACACACAACAAACACACACACACACACACACACACACACACCACACACACACACACACACACACACACACACACACACAACACACACACACACACTAAAAGAAGCAAAACAAATGCGACTTGTTTGTAAAGCCTTTTTAAAGAGCGAAAAAGATATTATATGTTTGATACTATTAATAAAAATTGCAATTTTTGCTCCCTGGAGTAAATTACAAAAAAAAAAAAATTATTAACAAAAACCAATATTACATGCTTGGTATGATGGTTAATACATAGTATGTCTCCCAGACGATGCAATACAGTCCATACAACGCCCAGGCATGCTGAGTATCAAATTATCGAGAGGATCTTGGAAAATATTACATCACTCATCAAGCATTGCTCTGCGAAGTTCCGGTAGACATGTAGGAGGTGGTTAACGGGTTGCAACTCGTCCGCCAAGCATGAACCCCACATGTTCTATTGGGTTCAAGTCTGGAGAGAATGCTGGCCAGTCTATACGGGTGATATTCTCCGATTGAAGGCATTTGCGTACGATGTATGGACGGTGAAGATGGGAGTTGTCATCCACAAACACAAATTCTTCTCCCATGGCTCCCCGAAACAAATGTACATGTTGTTCCAGAATGCCGTCCTGATAGATTTGGCCTGCCATGGTTCCAATCTGAACATGCTGGTCAGTTCTGGAACCCAGAATAATCTCCCCCCCCTTTTCAAACGAATTGCTTGTTTGGGGAGGATTATTCTGGGTTCCAGAAAAGCACCACCGAAACGGTGTTGTTCAATGATGTTCTTTTGGTGGTAACCTTGTACCTGGCGCTTTCCATATGAAAGTTTGGCGATAATCAGACTGAAAGCTAAACCTGGACTTGCCAGAAAATATGATACAAGCCACTGTTGCGGTGCACAATGCATGCTCACAATGCATGCTCTCTGCTCCAGGCTAATCGCAGGAGGCAGTGAGTTGCAGTTAGTAGAACACATCTGACAGGTGTACAAGCATAAACACCAATCTGCTTTAAGCGTCTGTACACGATCTACCTTGAAACTATCGTACCAGTGGTTGAAGAGAGCTGACGAAGCAGGTCTAATGCTGTGCTTCGTCTGTTTCTTTTGGCAGTAACTGCCAAATACCGGTTCTCATTCGGTGTTGTAACTTGGGGGTGACCTATGCTGTAACGTCTACTCACATTATCATAATCTTGGAATCGTTGCTAAGGCCTGGAGATGACACTCTGGGAGATTCCAAGTTCCTCGGTTACTTCTAGCTGGGTACGCCCACATTCCAGACGACTGATAATTCTACTACGTAAAAAATCATCCAAATGCGCCCTTTGTGTCATAACTATGTGGTTATTGCACTGAAAGGCTTATAAAGCTCTTGCGAACAATTTTACTTCTTTGCTCGTATTCCTTATATATCATCTCTTACACTCTCGTCATTGTGACGTACCATTGGTACCATCTAGTGGCTTCCAGCAATTTTCATATGATTCTTAAAGCTGTGTGTAGTCATTACATGGGTGATACATTTATATATATTTTAGAGTTCAATTTCCGCGTGACTCTAAATTAATCTTTAATTTATGGACATGAGTGTATTTAATTAAACATAGAGAGATAAATGCAATGATGCTTGCATGCGAAAAGACCCTAGGAAAATTTTCCCGAATTTTAAACAACTTTGATAATGATTTGCTTAAAGATACGACAAATGTGAGCAAAAATGTTAAATTAAGAACTGTGCTAGATTTGTGTCACCTGCTGCATATTTTTACATTATAAGCAAAAGGTGAACAAATCATGACTGAAACTAATTGTACGTATTTATTTTATTATTCCATTTTGTTTTTCATGTAATCAGAAAAAGCATTAATGTAATAATTTCGAGGGAAAGTTTGAAAGAGAATCAGAATTAATCTTATTAATACTTAATCGTAAGTGCTTTGTTTCTTGTTACTTAACAAGAGGAAAAACAAATACGATAAAAGCCTTTATCGTTAACGAGTACATTTTGAAATTGTATCTGATGGAAATCTCCAGGGTGTTATTATCATTTTATTAAAACAATTTTAAATGAATATCATTAATTTAGAATTTATTTTAGGTAAATTAATCAATTCTTATCTCTAATTATTCTATAAAGAGTGCTTGAGATTCCATTTGCTTATGAAGGTTTTGAAGATTGAAACTTAAGATAGATCAATAATGAAAAACTAAGCAGTATAATGTAATTAAAAAAATTATAATTAGTCATCGATTTTAAGAATTCAAAAAATTAAGTTTGCCTAAAAATTTCATCGGGCATGCAAGGATTTTACATCAAAAGAACATTTAATACTTTTAACTTCTGCAGATACAGTTGCACGTTATAATTCCATTTTCAAATTTTTTAGAAATTATTTTAGATGTTTTGAAATGAAAAATTTATCTAATTCTGTTTTGAAATCTTATGCCAGGAACTGTAATTAAATTTAGTAATTACATATATGGATAGATTTCCAGAAATAATGACTATTTAACGTTTTTTAAATCATCGTAATGAGTTTTAAGAAATTGATGAACTTCTTTATTATAAAAATTGTTCGATGAATAAAATTAAAGGATAGGATGCAAAAGTTTTTTTTTTACAATTCATAACCATTAGCGTGGTTTATATATACACTCTATAACAACAACAACAAAAAAAAATAATAAAAAAAAATAAAAAACACCGTTGTGCACCAAGAATGAGTTGTCCGATAGAGACAAAAATTGGTGGGTAGAAATATTATGTACATAATAGAAAATGATTACAATTTCAGAAAAATTGAATGATTTATTTTAGAGTTACGTAGTTATGAAGTAATGAACTCAATAAGGTGTTGATCTACCTCTAGCCTGGATTCAAAATGCCACACGACGTGGCATAGAATGATAAAGCACCCTGATAGTCTCCTGCGGTCTTTCTTGCCAAATTTACTCCAATTGTCGGGTGAGATCATCAACATTTCCTGTTAAATGCTGTCGCTTTCCCATCATATCACAGACATGCTCGATTGGAGAGATATCTGGTGATCAGGATGGCCATGGAAGTCTTTTGACAAGCTGTAACACAGTTCATAGCATCCCGTACCGTATGTGCTCTAGCATTATCTTGCTGAAAAATAAGGCCAGGGTAATGCAAAAGGAACGGTAGCAAAACAATTCTCAGAATGTCGTCGACGTATCACTGTGTTGTAAGTGTGCCTCTAATGACGACCATAGGGGTCCGGCTGTCAAATGAAAGGGCACCTAAAACCATAAATCCTGGTTGAGGGCCTGTGCGACGTGCAATACTGAAAGCAGGATCGGCACACTGTCCTGGGCATCTCCAGGCACGTCTTCGAAGATCTTCAGGACAAAGTTGGAAGCGAGATTCGTCACTAAACACTATACGTCCCCAGTCAGGATGATTCCTACCCAATCTAGCCAAGCTCTACTGTAATCTGGCTGTGCAGGTGGGAGTGGCAGGTGGCGCAGTGGTCAGTACAAGCGTAAATTTCGTTCTATCAGGCGTCTGTGAATGGCCATGGTGGACACTCGTGTGCGGGCCGCACGTCTGATGGTTGATAACGATGAATCAGGCGCTGGGACAGCTGATCTGACAATCAATCTGTCCTCCCGATCTGCTTTGGCCCTAGGTTGTCCGCTACCAACATGACGCTGAAATCTACCATTGTCCACCCATTATTGCCAGCATCTTCTAATGGCCACATCGCTTCGACCCATATGACGAGCGATTCTCCGATTTTCCCAACCTGCCTCTTTCAATGACCCGACCTCTTTTAAACTGTGGCAATTGCTCGTAATGTGACGAATCCTGTGGCGAGGCATTTTTTCAGTCGTTGAAAGGTATCCTAAATCGAAATGCAACAGAAATTTTGACCATCAGATTGAGAATTGCTTCTTATAGACGCCTGCTGAGTGCACAGTTCCGATGCGCTGTAGCTCCCGCTATTCGTTCATTGGACACCAAATTTTAATCATTTGCATGTTCGGTACAAATGTCTTTACATATGAAATTTTATTACAATCAGACAACTCCTACTTGGTGAGTCGTTTTTTTGTTACAGAGTGTATACATGTATATATTACAGATGAATTACTATATAAAGATAGTTTTCCACAATGCCTCATGGCATATATAACTTATAAGATCACCATAATTATTCAAAACAATAACTTAAGATAAATTTCTGCACAATTAATAATTATCTGTCCATCGAAATATAGTACTATATTATCTATATGAATAAATTTTAAAAATAGTATTAGTTTTTCAAAAAAATTAAAACACACATAGCTAGATTCTAAATTAAAAATATCAATAAGACTTTTCTCTCTCTCTCTCTCTCTCTCTCATTATAATAAAAAAAATGTTAGCGATCCATATTTAACTATGATAAGCCTATAAAATTGTAGAATATACAGGATTATAAATGCAAAGAGGATACAAATTTTAATTAATAATAATCACCAACATGTTATGACAGGAAATCTGAATACAGTGAAATAAACATTTAAAAAACTTATGTGACTTTTGGAATCAGTTATAGATTTTTGATTTTTTTTAATAAAAATGGGGCCATCAAACATCAATTTATTAAAGGTATCGAGCATTTCATTACTAAGATAGTCATCAAATATAATATACCACTGCAGGCATTTCTAGAATTTAGATACAATGGGATCAATCAGCTGAAGAAACACAGCTGTACGACATATAATAGTAACAGATAATTGTAACTTTCTCATTTATCCAAAGACATTAAAGAAAAAATTAAAGAGAAATAAAAAATAGTATGATTTATCTTAACAAAATACCAGAAAATTATGCTGTTATTTGTAAACTAATTTTTACTCAATGAACATTTTCAAAATAATACAACTTTTATAAAAATTGAAATTAGTCGTTGAGAAATTAATTATCGCACATTAGGACATTCTCTATAAAAATTAAACTCATATTAATAATTTAATATATCAACATATTTTCTTATCTCCTAAATTTCACAAAAGCCAGTAAGTTTCAAATTGATGATAAGGATTGAATTCGAACATAAATAAATCTAGAAAAATACTTTAAAATATCATATAGGATGGAATAAATAAACATAATATCACTGCTATAATAAAAATAGTAAAAAAATAAATCGTATGAAAAATAAAAAAAAAATCCTTTTTATATCTAAATCTATCTATTTGTTATAAAAAAATCTATCTATATATTTTATTTTGAAAATTTTTCAATACAATTGACTTAAATTATGCATTTAAAATATTATTACAATTTTACGAAAATAATGAATTTGAAAATGCTAAAACTTGTGATAAATTTAACTCTCTCATTAGGTTAGTTCTACAGAGAATTTTATGCATGATATGTAATTATTATTATAAACAAGTTGATGGTTTATCACTAGATGAATAACAAGTAATAGTCTATCTAATATCTATATAGAATGCCCATCATATTACTTATGTCCATATATTGATGATCTTATTCTTTTTTTGGTAAAAATAAGGAGTTTCAAACAAAATAACAATTTTTATCCAGATTACCTTAATTTAATTCCGACAAACAATAACTCCGATAATGCAAATTTTCTAGATATTAAGTTGCAATAAAAATATCATTTAATATGCATTAGTAGTTACGACAAGAGACATGATTTTAACTTTCATATTATTTAAGTACTACACTGGAAAGTAATAGAAATATATGAATAAACGCTGAAGTACTATTATAAATTATAATCCATATAATAGATTCTTTATTTCTCAGAAACTAGAAAAAACAAAAACTAAAATAATATCAATAAATATTGCTTAATAAAAACAATCAATAAATTTGAAAAAAAAAACTGTCTTTAAAAAGCACCAAAATTAATAATGGTAAGTAGTCTTGATAAGTAAGGTACTAATAATATTTAAGTATAATAATATTGTGTTTACTATGTTATCTGAAAATTATTTTCACTTAAAAACTTCCCTTTTCAGATTACGATCAGCGGTACAGTATAAATCATAGAAATATTAATAAAAAATATGTTTTATGCGTTAGTAGATAAATATTTATATTACATACAATTATAATTTTTAATACTGAAAATTTAATTATAGTTTTAATTAGTATTGGTTTAACATTTTATATTCATAATAATATTTCAGAATTAACAAATTCACTAAAATAGGACCATTCTAATATACTATTTTTAGACCTTTATATACAATACTGTTTGTAAAAAAGGCAACACCATGAATGAATCATCAGAATTAAATGAACTTTGCAGCAAATATCAATTATATATTTCCACAAAAAATTAATGTTGCTTCTTCTTTCTTTACTTTAAACTCATGGAGAAGAGTAAAATGTGAATTTTTTTTGAACTACACGTTTATCAAAAGCAATCAAAAACTGAGACTTGAATGATATCTTAATATTCAAAAGCTGAAGTTAATATTCTATAATTTACTCCAAAAATAGAGGGTTTCCTTGAAATATTCTTTTCTACTAATTTTTAATCTTGAGTACCGCTAAATTTTCAGATAGTTAAAACAAATATACCGGAAAAACGTCAGAACATAAAGCAACAAGAATTTCTTACGAGTCTTACGATATGCTAAGAAAAGTGGACTCCCGTTGAGGTAAACCGAAACTTGATGGCGCTATTCTGGTTTGTTGCGGTTTCTTTCGGCACATAACTATATAGAGTTAGACTGTCGCATCAGTTTTCGTAGACACCAACAAGGGCTTAGCGTAAGATTACTAAGCGAAGAACAACTAAATTCTTAGAGGTCTTAGCATTAGAAATACTAGCATGCTTTGGCTTAGCGCTGACGTAGGGCGTCTCTTCTAATGGTGACCCAAACTTACTGTGGGGATATCCTAAATTTAGAAATTTTTCATTAAATATGTAATTGTAATAAATACTCATAAGTAAAACAATATAAATTTTTGAAAAGATATACTTGTATTTCCTTTTTTCGAAATAGTATCGAGTGATAATACTAAAACATAAATTAAAAGTTTTTTGTGCTTTAAACAGTGTCTCTGTTGGTCAAAGAATGTGAAACAAACGATTAAAAAAATTTTTTTTAATGCTTCTTAAAAGATTTCATTATATATATATATATATATATATATATATAATCTTTTATTTTTTATGCATTTAATATATATTTTCTTTAATAGCTTACAGCAACAAGCACACAGGAATTTTTCAAGGGGGAGGGCGATCCAGGATTCCTCAATACGCCAACGAACATATTCTTTTGATATTGTCGATTGTTGAGAACAAAAATAGTAAAAAAACAATTATTGGAAGATTAATTAGCATTAATTGATAAAATAAATTATTAACAACAAATACATCAAAATTCTATATGTATATAACAATATTGTGGATATATAGTCCAATACGAAAAATATTCTTTTATCATTGTATTTAGCATATAATTGATTTTATTTTTTTTTTTTTTTTTTTTATTCTGATAGTATCCCCTCTCCACTTATGTGCGCTACTAATTTATCAGTGCTACAATAGAATATACACTTCTTTTATCTTTATCTTTATCTTTACTTTGAATGCTCATTATGCACAAATTCCCGATTTTTATGAATGCTATTCTAAAGGTAAAATTTAAGCAATGTTAGTTACGTAAATTTTATTTACTTTTCCTTCTGATCCAATATGCATATTTGCAAAATTTTTATGTTGAAATACCTAAAAGTGAATTGTAAACATTCTGAAAGGATTTCCATCGAATTCTGTTTGAAAACCCAGTACTTTTGGGAAAACGTTACACAAGATCGGATATTTTTCTTATGTAAAGAAATTCATATTAAAGATAGTATATTATAAACGAAATAAAAAATTTTGATCATTTTGAATTGGAATAACTCTACTGTCACTGGTTTTTGAAGTCATTAAAGTGAATAAAAAACATTTCACTTAATAAATATTTCATTTTTATGTTGTTAAATGTAAACTATATATATGTATATACATTATGCTAGATTCATTTGCATTATGAATTGTTTTAAAAATAAATAATTGCCTTAAGTTTAATTTTCATTAAATTTTAATTTATCAAATGAATTAAAAATTACTGTATCAGAAATGTAGATTTGGTTGAAAAAAATTCAATTGAGTATTTTAAATGTTCTAGAAAAGTTATCTTCTGTTCTCCCAATTCATCTGCTTTCATAAACCATTTTAATATCCACCATGACTGAAAACTACTACACTCTTAGAAAGAAGGTATAATTGGTTAAAAACAAGTTAATCGAATATATTAAATGTTCCGAAAAATGTCATCACTGTTTTCACTCTCTCAAGCCACTGTTAAGAATAAAAATAAAACTGGTCGATATATGCCGATGCAAAGGTACTATTTTTAATTAACTTTAAGTTTTTTTTCAGTCTTCGGGAAATCCAGTTGAATGGAAATTTATAAAAAAATAGTCCTGTTTTTGTGGGGAAAAAACCTGTTTTAATGTATTTAAGCCTTCAAAATGTTTCGGAAATTAGTAACTGCTAATTGGTAGATTGTTAAGGGCGTTGTGAGGAATTTATATGTGATTCTTTCAAATTAACTAAAAGGGATTTTTCTCTGGAAAAACCGTTAATAGGACTTATGAAACATGAGTAATATCTGCTACTCCTAATGGTCTATAAATATTTCGCTTTAATGCATGAAGTATGCACTTCAAATTATCATCTAGATTTTTTTTTGAAAACCATTGATGAAATCCCCGTCCACCACAAAGTATCACACAGGGCTTACAGAAGTAAGTAGTATCATGTAGATCATAGGTTCTCAACGTGGGCGATAACCCCCCTTGTAGGTTTTTAAGACTTTCAGGGGGGCAGTAAAAGACCCAGAGAAAATTAAGGGGCATTAAGATGGTACGGAGGGGCTCCGGAAGATTAACCAAATATAGTCTAAAGAAGACTAAAAAAAACACGCTGAATTATGTACTAACAAAAGTAAACTTTAATACTGTTTAAGGTTGATTGTATGTATTTAAATCATTTCTATATCACATGTACGAAAATTCACAGATTTTGGTAGTTCAGGAAGTAGATGAGGATCTTAAAGATTACATTACATTCAGACCTACATTAAATTGAATGATATATTGCATTTTAATTTATTTCTGTAGTGCACGTGTTGTCTTTGTCTGTGAGCAGTAGGAAACATGTTTCTTCCACTGCATTTCGTTTCATATATTATCCAGAAACATAATTAAATATGTTAACCAGGAATTAAAGTGTGATTCTTTAAAGACTGAAACTGTCAATTTATATTTATTTTGAAAGCAATAGTTTATTACGAAGTACTTCGTATCATCAAAACCCCTGCCTGTCTTTATAACAGGTAAGCTAAGCCTTTTATTCCACTCTTTTAAATGAAAAAGAAATTCAGTAGTGTTTCAATTCCAACAATATCCTATCTATGACAAAAATATATAATATTACACATTTAAATATATTTTAGCTAGTTCAGATTTGCAAGTAAAAAAATTGGGGCTCTAGAAAAAAATTAAATTAAAAAATGTATTCTATTAGTAATAGGATATTTTTTAAAACTTAACTCTTGTTTTTACCATATATTATGTACACTCTTATTTCTCTAGAGTGGGAGGGAGCGGTATCGAAATATTCACTGGAAAAGGGGGTGGTATCGAAATATTTACTAGAAAAGGGGGTGCCAGTTCAAATAAGGTTGGGAACCAATGATGTAGATTGCCAGACGGATTTATTGATGTACACTGTTAGCCATTAAAGTTGCTACCCTGCGAAAGTGGTATGCAAATAAATTATAAATTTGCATGAAGATTATACGCAATGAATATACTTCTTGTACAAACAAATCATTAACCTCTTTCAGCACCTTTGTACGACTCAGGTAGGAAGAACACCATTTATAGTCTGAAAAAGGAAAGATTACAGAGCGAATTTCTCATTCTAAAGTTGAATTTGAATCACTGGCATAGCTAGCTCAGAGGGGGCCCTGTATCAGAATTCCTTCAGGTCCCTTTTTTAGATATGGGAGCTCAGTTAGTGGAACTGTAGTTACGCATGTTTGAGCCCCTGTAGCTTGGGGGCCCCCATATCATTGATACGGTGTAAGCAACGCCCCTGATTTGAATATTAGTTGTTTTTCCAAAGAGTGAACCCTTTTTAGTGTAAGTAAAGGAAACTTTTTTTTATCAGAATTTGACGGCGGGGTGAGATCATGGTATACTGGCACTGCGCTTTATCGCTCCGCAATATCGCTGCTTGCGTCGGTGATGTTCGCATGATTGTCATGAGAAAATAATCCATTGATCCAGAAGGGCTATACAGAATACCATGCAGGATATCAGCGTTTTCGAATTACTACTACTTGATGTGACAGACTTATTGACTGTACGCCTTTGTGGAATCACACAGCCACTTCACTAACCCTAAGTTAGGAACTTTTGTAGGAATTACGTGTAGCTGTGTTTATGCTAGGAAGGTATTTCAACGATATTACATATAATAGGCTTATTTATTTAGCCATAATATTTTTTCTACAAATCTTGCAGGTACATATTACCCAACAGTACATGTTCGGGAATGTTCCACTGGGTATATATCCCAAGCACTTCTTGTTTGCATAGTCGGTACTTTGGTCAACTATCTTTTCATTACCGATGTGTTAAGGCTCATGGGTATGTTCTATCTTTTACTCTGTGACATTACGTTTGGACAAGACAATGCATGATCATATGTGCTAGACTTCCTCGGTACAGAGAATATTCTATTATTGTCTTAGCTTGCTCTTTGTACAGAATTTGTCACCCATTTATAGAAAATCTGGTCATGCATTATTAAGAAATCAGTACGTCGCCACTCGCCAGTCATTATAACTGATGGACTCTGGAATACAACTGATGCTGCAAAAAATGGTATACTGGTATCTGTCATCCAAATTCAGTTCGTCTCGATCATCTGCCAGATTAGAGCTGTTTTTATTGCCAGAGGCACCAGATCTTAGAACTGTGTCCAGGCTCACTACGGTACACCAAGGCAAATTGAATACTGTTTCCTCTCGTTATACTTGATATGTACAATAAATAAATTCCACTGTTTGCTTTCGTTTCTGGTGAAGCATATTTAACCCCTTGGTAACAGACTGCGCTTCCAAAGTATTCCCAGAAATTCTCATGATTCCTGGGAGTACTAAACATAACGTTATTCGAACAACCTCATTTCATTTTTCCTTTTGACACTGGACGTAAGCGTGTAGCGACAGTGACGTTAATATTCACTTCATTCGTATTCCAGATTCGATTCTGGAGTACTAACCATTACGTTACGACACCCATTTCATTTTTCCTTTTGACACTAAGGCGCACGTTCGTTCTTGTTTCGTTTTGATTTCTGAAGTTCGTATTACTATTTTTAATTGTCTATTTTTACTTTTTTTTGCCAATATGGCATCGTCTTTGGATTTCAACGAAAGTGATACCGAATGAAAATATTTGACGGAAACCGATGAATACGACATCACTCTGATACGAATTTATCTATTTGTCATGAAGAAGATGAACAAATGGAATACAAGAATAACATTACACTTATGAAACGCATGTAGAAAAGCTTTTTGTTCCAAGGAACATTTCGAGCAGTTTCAATAAGATTTGTAATTTCAATTTTAATTTTCCCATTTTTTAAAATTTTTGTAACTTAGACGTTTTGTATCTTAACTTCTGTAATTTTACACAATTCTATTAAAAGAAAATCTACCTTAGAATTTTTCCTATGCTAGTTACACTGATTGCATATCTAAATAAGCCATGTATTCCCATGGGGTTACAACGACATTTTTCTCTATACATAGCATATATTCACTAGTGGTTACATGGTCAGTGGTTTAAATGACCAGTTGTATATAATTATAATATTCAAGCAATTATAAAAGTGCTTAAAGCCTTCATCAATAATTTACAAGTAACAAAAATATTATAATGAAGCAGAAAGTATATACTGGAGTTTTTTTTATAGAAGAATTCAACGCTATCCTAAATTGAATTTGATCAAATTAATTTTACTTGAAAATAAATTTGATATTGCTTTATTCTAATAAATACTCAAGCACATAAATCTAGAAAAATGCAATCCGTAAGAACTTAGATTAATTAATTTTGCATTAAATAAGCAAGAGTATCATGTATTATGTTTTTTTTTTGTTTCATTAAATATCGGAAAGCTTTAAAGTCAAAACTAATAGAAACGAAACTCATATTTAGAGCATTTTTAAAAATTATCCAAGAAGGCATATTTGTGTCTTTCAGTTTACTTAAATCAAAAAAGTATACCTAAATCATTCTCATATTTAAAATGGCGATAGCATATCATTTTAGCTGATTCGCATTTCTTTTTTCCATTTCGGAAGGAAAGTAATTTCTCTTTCGGTGCATCATTTCCCCCTTTTTTTTAACTCCCATCATCTAATTGAGCTATTACTGAATCAGTTAAAGTCTCCACGGAAATGAAGGTCAAGGTAATGTGAAGGAGATAACTGTAGTTTCGGTATGGACACTTAATTGGAATAATTTAAATTAGGCTATTGTGGAAATTTTGTATGGTCCTCGGTAAACATTGTTGCAGTCGAAGTGGGTTTTTTCTTTTCTTTTTAAGCTAAGTGGTTACTTTCCGTTTTGAAAAAGAGGACATTCTACAGGTGAGATATTTTATTTGAATTATATTAACATCAGTGGTTCTCACAGCTGAACTAAAATAAAGTGGATACTTTAAAATTTTAATATTTAGAGCTCGAAAATCGGTTTTCCCAAAGTTTTTTTGAAAGAACATTGGTGTTAGAAAAAGAATTCCGTAATTTGTTACTATTATCAATTAATACAAAAGCAAATAGAAATAATATATTCAGTCAAACCTCTGTTTAACGAAGTCACTAAATCCCCCCCCCCCAAAGTTCGTGATATGGAAAAGTACTTAAACAGAGATTCATCTTTTGATATACTATAAAAACCATATAAAACAAATTTTAAATTCATAAAAACTATGTTTTATTTAAGAAAAGTAATTATTCACATTTTTTTTTTGAAAATTAATATCTATTCTTTCTATATATCTTACCCATTAAAAAGAAATCTGCAGCAAAAACAAAGGGGGGGGGGAAGACTTTTTCCAGGAATACACTGTATTTTCAACTTTAAAAAATAATTTTATATTAAAACTAATGAATTTTTTAACGAAATTTTTAATTTTAAGCCTACGAGTAATTTTAATCATACATTTTTTAAAATCAATAATTTTAAGCATACACTACCATACGAGTCCTTAAACTTAATTACTGATAAAATCTGTTTGTTTTATTTGAGTTTTTTGTTTGAAAAATAGTAGTAATTCCATTGTCTAAGTGAGTTAGACACCTGGTAACACCGGTTCAAGGTCATTTGTCACAAAAAATGTGCTAAAAGGGAGAATAATTTGAAAAATGTCCTGAAATATTTTAAAAATAGGGAGAATAAAAAACGAATACCAAAAGAAAAAGTTCGGTAAATAGAAAATACACTTCGCTATTTGGGGGTTATTTTACAAAGAAAATAGTAAAATATTCTTGGTTCCCGGAAAAAGTTCGCAAAATAGAGAAATTCCTAAAATAGAGATTTGTTATATGGAGATTCCAGCGTTTCCATTGGTCTAGAACAGGCATGTCAAACTCATTTGATATCACGGGCCACACGAACTATTTTATATTAAGTTAAGGGCCGCATGTTTTCAATATTCAAAAAATTTAAAAACATTTATAAATATTTTTAATAAAAATTTATAAATATTTTTAATACATTTTTTTTTCATTTTTTAAAGAATCGATTTCAATTCCTTTTCACAAAGTTTCGCAACATATTGGTCATAGTTTGTTTTCTGTTTTGTGTCACAGTGCCTTTTAAAATAAAATTCCTTAGCAACTGAATTACAGTTTTTACATATCAAATATAATATTTTATTCTTGTTTTGGGCACAAAAATATTGCAGTTCTCATTTTTCTTGAAAATTACGATGTTTATCTTGTCCTACTCTGTTCTTGAATATTTTAATAAAATAACTTTTTTGTTTAATCTGAATAAAAACCAAAATCCACTTTCATTCACAAACGACTGAGTAAAAACTGCACTTTGTCTTGATCATCTTGGGGTATTTAAATTTAAAAAAACAAATCTGTGTGTATAATGCCTTTGACGTCACGCTCTTCGCTCTCGCTGATTGGACATTTCAAAGAGAAATAAAAATCGCACACACGAGGAATCGTAGAACTATTTATGCAAATAATATTCATAAATGCATTTAAGAATTAATTTACTATAGTGAAATTAAAGGAAAAAAATAATAAAATATTAAAAATAATTTACATTTAAAGGTTATTTCAATAATTAAATAGAATTTTTTTAAAAAAAATCAAGATTAGATAACAGGTATATATGTTGTAAATTTTTAGAAAATGTATACCAGAAAATATTTCAAAATGTGAAAAAATCCTTTAAGATTGATATTTAAAATTTTGTAAAATGTCTTCGCGGGCCGCAATCTATGTATGTGGCCCACGGGCCGCGTGTTTGACATGCCTGGTCTAGAATGTGGCTTTATTGTACGGTAAGTTTAAAAAATGCAATTAGTTTGTTAGAGTTTGAATATATAGTTTCCAACTTGTCTTAACGAGTTACAGAAGTTTTCAATTACGTTTTTGTGAATGCAAGCACGCACACACACATTTTTCATATGTGTGTGAACATTGGAGAATAAAATAAAAATACTTATATATTCCTTAAGATTTCTTAAGACACACATAACTCGATTTTATGAAACTGATCACTAAAATGAATCGGAAAATTTAAGTATTTTTCTACAAGAATAATTCTCAACACTCAGACTTTCAAAACAGGCCTAAATTTTTCTTGATTTTCCCTAAGAATATTAATACTTTTACATTTTGTACATTGAGATCTGATTTTAAAAAAAGTAGGACAATTAATCTATGTGTGTAGTTCGGTCTTTGTTCAAATATATGAAGAAGCTATTACGAATATTATTAATAAGAAAACTTCTAGGTTAAAAAAAAAGGATTGTATCCTTTTTTGTTAGCTAGATACGCTATAGTTTTGACACCTAGAAATTTCACTTGCCCTCATTTGGAAGCCTCCGAATAAATTTCTTAACATTTGGAGGAATTGCTTTTTAATTATTTGTAAATTTCAAAAATCACATAATTTTAGAGTTTTCATTAGTATATATACAGCATTTACACCTTTTTGATTTTATTAAATGTATTTGCACGTTATTTATATAACGGTTAATGCAGAATTTTTTTTGCATGAAATTAAGATTAATATAAATATTTTGAAAATAATAACATGAAATATTTCAGCAGGAAATTTATAACTAAAAATTTGGTTTAGTGAAATAATTTTTGTATTTGCTGATGCTTTTCGTGTATTTTTCTCCATATATTCTGATTTCGCGTATTCGCTTACTACTTAGAGATGATGAGTCAAAATAACAACCAAAATGATCAAATTATTTTTGTAGTTTTTTCTTCATATTTTTAAAAATTGATTTAACATATTCGCCTACTGCATAGAGATGGTCAGTCAAAATAACATCACAAGTGATTTATTTATATATATTTCTGCTTTCTTTTTAATATAGGGACTAAATTCAGGGGTAAATTATATCATAAAGAGCTTAAATATCAAAATGTTTTAGAGAACATGGTAAAATATATCGTATAATACTTCAATAATAAACTTTAAACTTAATGCTCGTAGTCCTATTTAAATTGTTTTACACACTTATGTACATGATTTCAAGAAGATGAAAAAATTAAAATGAGTTAACCACAAGATACACTGAACTCTTTTTTTTTTTAACACCGTCTTTCTTTACACGATTTTGAAATAACATGGTACACGAATTTCACGAATATTATTTTTACACAAATTTTTTGTTCTAGCATGAATTTCAAAAAAATTTGGGGATGAGTGCCCTTTTAATCGATATGGCAGTTCATGATGTAAGGGATTGCCCGTGCCATCTCTTAGTGTGAGAGGGTTGAAAGGAAGATTAGTCATAGTCAATGCAAATTCTATTTATTAACAATTCTCAATTACGACACGAATTCAACAACTCCAACTAAGAAATCCACCAATTACTAAATATGTGAAGCAATCGTAGCGTAGATGAGATACTAGGAGAATTAACAGTAAATTGGATCACTTACGATGAAGCAATGCACCGTCTAATTCAATTCGTTTTCATCTAAATTTAACGCTTAATTGACCAAATCTTCAATCTTAATATTAATCAAATAAGTAACGAAGTTCTCTTGCCTAGCTTCACACTAATCAATCACTGCTATTTGTTATAGTTTAACCTCTCTGTCTCTCTTAACTCGAAAGTTTACATGCCTTAATTTACATAATCACATCTTCTTCGGAAGAAAGTTTTCAATAGAATAAATTTTAAAGACCCATTTTTCCACAAGAGGACTATTAGTAAGATGAACTCGAATAGACACGTTACAACGATTATGAAGAAAAAGGATAAAATGACGAAGTTGAAGGTGAAGTTCAGATACTAATAACTGATTTAACTCGCGAAGGCTTGAAATTTGAGCATTTTATTACTTGTGATCCTGACATAGTGCGTATATTACATATAATTTCAACGTAACCATAAGTTTTGTCTAGAAGAATGCCAAGAATTTTTAAGCAACTTGGAGAAAAAACAGGCGCTAATAACAGATTTTGTAGCAGGGGGAAAAAAAACTAAGGTCATTAATAACGAACGAGATTCTTCACTTGAATCAAAACCGACAATTGTGCTAGACATATCTGACACATTTACTGATGAAAGCATTTTTGATCCAGTTCGTAATGAACGTGCACGCTTGTAACTAATTAGCGATGAGTAGTTGTTAGTAGTTTTATTTCTAATTTCTGTTTGAATTTTTAAATGTTATATGTACTTATAGATTAAATTTTCATCTTATACTAATTTTAATTTTTTTATACTAAAAGCGAATTGTTTTTGTTTAATAAATATATAAAATTGATTTTATAATTACTTTTTCTGCACAGTTTTATAGGAAAATATTAAGAAATTTTTCATTTTACACCAGAGTTTCTCAAACTGTGGGCACGCCTACTTAGGGAGGCGTGATAACTATACAAGGGGGGGGGGGCATATTGAAAAGACGAAAATAAAAAATTATTTAAAAAAATATTAATTTACTGAAAGTAAACAAACTAAAAATTTCAGACACAATAAAAATAAAATACACATTTACACTGATATAATACACTTTTAAATATATGGATATTGCATGATGTATTTTATAGTTAATTTGCAAAACTAAGTTAAGAACAATTTTAATGATTACCAGTGAACCCAAGGGCTTGTCATATATACCATGGCATTTACCATACATACCATGAACCCATGGGCTTGTCATTTTGTATATAAAATTGTATACAAAAATTAACTCTTATCTTAATAATTTGTACTGTTAATCCCTTAACTGCTGATTAAATTTAAGTAATTCGTTGCACAATGCTACCTTTTTTCACATACGCATGCGTATGTGTTGTATTGGGGAGGGGAGGAGTAAATAAGCAAATCCTCTGAAATAAGTAAAAATCCTTCGAAAGGTCTTTTTATTGCATTCCAGAGCTTTCGGAATAATTTTATGAATAGCAGTTCACAGAAAAGATCGTACTTCGGAAAGACGTATATATACGTACGGGGCAATTAATGCTTTGGCTGAGCGAGACGTTTATATACGCTAGCCCGCTTAAGAGATTAAAGTCGTGTTGTAGTTTTAGCGTCAAAGTATAGTATTATTGAATTCAATACATTGTTATCGTATGGAGGGGGGTGCGATGAAAATTATGATTGAATATTGGGTCGCAAATATTGAAAGTTTGAGAAGCACTGTCTTACACTATTTTTTAAAATTGTAGAACACATCCCCCAAACTTACCAAATGTCGCATGTATTTTTTACACAGTTTTTTGAGGAACGTATCTATCGTGTAAAAAAAAGATTTGGGTATATAAGTGTTTTATTCAGTTTAATAGTGTTTTCTGACATACCCATCACAATAATTCGAGAACAGTTTTACAAAATTCTAAAGATGTCAAAAATCCCCCGAGACACCATGACCTATTTGCCTATTTAATTTTGAGAATAAAGGGAAGAGAAACAAAATTACAGCAAAAGTGGAGGAGAGGGTTTCTAGATTTTTGGCGTTGCGACTTCATAATAACTATTTTATCGTGCAGCATTACGTATCCACCCGGTGTTTTGAAAACAAACCTCTTTTCTACAATGGCAGAGGAAAAGCCATAGTGATGAGGGGAGGAGGGAGGGATCTAGCGTCTTCAGCATATTGGATAGTAGCCAATGTTATTTGGAGATCAAGGATAGCTGATTGTGAAGTTCTTAGTAGTAAAGCCAAGAGATTCATAATTCCCATCGGTTCAATTCGTTAGTTCTTCAAGTTTCATTCATGATTCTTCATTGTAATATTGATTTTAACTCTGATATTGCGCAGTACACTACCATAATGTATTTTTAAATTTCTGTCTAATTTAAATTTTTTACCAAAATGTTTATTGGATCCTTTCTGTCCTTTATCTCTTCTCGATATCCTAAATTTTTAAAATTATTTGATTTCTTGATATCTGAAGTTATTGTACTGTTAAGAAATAAATCTGATTAGGTACAGAATCAAATAAAATTTGCTTAGGATTAAAATTTATAAGCAATAAGTCCATAGAAGGTAAAACCATTCCATCACTTTATTTTGCTTATGTATTTCCTTATCTTTGTGTATTATTTAGAAGTGAGAGCTAAGGTAAATAAATATAATGCATTTAATTTCTATGATGAATTAATTAATTCTTTCGCTTCTAAGATTTAATTTGCATGATAATGGTTGTAAAATTCTTTAAATCCATTATTCTATTTTTAAGATATGACAATTTTTATATAAAAATCCAAATGTATCAAAATTTGGAAGGAAAAAAAATTAAGTGCCCTTAAATCCGGCGCATAACGCGTTCCTATACTTTCAAGTTACATTTTTTTTAAATTTTCAGGTATATTCGTCGTATAACGCACCTCCCCTTTTTTACGAAGGAACCTGAAACGTATGTTTGCAATGCTTTTATGTTTTGAAGTCATTTATTTCAACCACCTAGTCTTTTGAAAATATAGTATACTTCTAAAAGTACAAACCTTTATGCTCTCATTAGGTATGTCACATCTTAAATAAACAGTATTCTGATCTGTGTTGAATTCCACTTATTTTTTATACTCATCTCTTTTTTATTTTTATTTTTGAAGCTATCCTTTTTACTCCCGTCGTATAACACTCACCCATAAATTTCGAGCTTATTTTTTGTGTTCAAAGTGCACGCTATACTCTGAATTTTACGGTATGTGAAAAAAATAGCATCTATATACGAGAAAAAACTTTTTTGTTATCTAAGATGAATGTAAGAAATTACTTTGAATGAGAAGACAAAATAAAATAAATTGTTTCTGCTTAATAATATATACAGACTAATTAACAAAGGGGCTATTATATATATATCAGACCAGATGATTGATGATGTAGGAGAAAAAAGTGGTAAGGATTCTTCTTCATATATCATTTGTTATTGGTCGTCTTAAAAAGTCTTCATGTTGCGATACTGCTCTATTTATATATTTATTATGCAAAATTAAGAAATGCTGATATAAAAAAGTATATACTCAGCAATAATATATCAAAGTGAATTTTAAATGCGTTGTGCTATGAAACACATTTCTCAATATTTTGTTAATGTAGTTCTTATTATGAAAATAGCAATCATGGATTTCCTTCGCTCATTTAAATATTTAAAGTAGCATGTTTTGTGACTAAGAATAAAAGCAATTCTAAGTCTAGACGGACTAGTTTAAGTATTCCTTCGTCAAGAATTTAAGCAAAGGAGATTGTTCACGTTGATATCTCAGATGTTATTAAATTCAATTTTAGAAGATATCTAATTTGAAGGGGTTTTAAGATCTTATGTTCTGAGTTATTTAACTTTATTTTCGAGAAATCAGCCTTCTGTGGGAGTTTAATTGGAAAGTGGACATTTGAGTTGCATAATCTCTGTCTTTTAGTCCTCTATGACAAATTAGAGGCCAAAGGAGCTGAATTTTTTGTGTGTGTGTAATAATGAAGCATTATTGATAGAGGATCCTATAATTTATAAATTTGAAATATTTGATTTCAAAATAATATATCTGGCTCAATATTACAAAATCGTATCCTTACTTCATTATTGAATAAACGAAGACTGTGAGGAAAGTCCTTCTTGAAAGTATTATTAAATCTAAATTCATCCATCAAATGAAATAGGTAGAAAGAAAACAATGAACCATCAGTTAAAATACAGATTGTCAGTTATCAGTAATAAAAAAGCGTGCGTTATAGGAACACTATATATATCCAAGAATAAATGTATATAAAAACTTAAAAACATATCAAAAAAAATACTCATGCACAGTTTTGTAATCTATAAAGATATATATCTCTTACCACCAATTAAGCATATTTCTACTAATGTGTTAAATTATTATACAAAGGTGAAGCTCTGAATAAATAAAAGTTATTTCTATCTCAAAAATTCATATTTGTAATAGAAACGTTTAAAATTCCTTTATTTTATTCACAAATTATGTTTTAGAAATTTTATGCATTTTAACAAATTTATACGACAAAATTAGGTAATATTGTTTAATTTTTATTTAAGAGTATAAATTTAATTCACTCCCTTTATCTATTCCTTAAATTGTATTTTAACGTGAAATAATTAATTTATAATGAGATTTAATGTTTCCAAAGTATATTATTCTATTATGTACTTGTAACATTTAATTCTATTGTAACAAGTATTTATTAAATTTTTCTTGGTGAAAAGAGGATTAAATTTCATTTCTATCTTCATAACTGCTTTAATGTGGAATTGCTCCTTCATTAATGTATCGTCAATAAAAATATTCTCCCGTCATTGATTTAATTTTCAAGATCCTAACACTATTTAAATTAAAATTTTTGAGTAATATCAAATGTCCTCATAAACAGTTTAAAGTCTTATTGTTCCAAGTAATTGTTACTTACTTATAATTCCCTAATTACCTCTTTTAACATCCTTTTGCTTTTATAACGCATGTAGATATTCAGTAATTTGTATTAATAGGTTGTCGAAAGATGTTAAAATCTTTTACATGAAATATATTGAAAATAAATTAATTATCGTTAAATGTATCAAAACCCCTTATAATATAGATACATGGTTGCATTTATAAATTTATATTAATTAGCTCACGAAAAATTGAAAAACAGAACAAAGATTTTAAAATGTTGTAAAATACTACCTTAAGATGTTTACTATGCAAAAAGGTAATAAAAACATAAAATAAATTAAACAGACAGTTGAAACAGCTACATTATTATTAAATAAAGAGATTTTTGAATTAGTTATTTATCTATCTTTTTAAATGATTTTATTAACAAATGAATTAATCTTTATCAAATTATTAATTAATTAATTATTACTTTCCTGAACAATTATAATTTTTCGAAATCAATATATTTGTTTCCCTTTTGTATTTTAGGAATTTTTTATTTCCTTTTATGATTCTTAATTAATACGATTTAAGGGCAGTTGGAAAATACAGTTTCCATTTAATTTTTATAAAAAAACCCGCCTTATATAATTTTATATCCACACAATTACAAAGACTTACATTCTTACAAATTTTCCAAACTGATTCAGAGAATACCATTTGGTGATGAACATGATTTTTTAATCTTATATAATATTACACCGTACCTAGCCTAAAAGATATTCCTTTTAAGAAATTTAAACGATTCAACTGTCCCTGAAAAAACCTAAATGAGAGACTGCTTTTCATAATTGGTTATGATATGTTCTCTTTTTATTTTTAAAATCTGCTCAGGGAAAAAAAGAAACTCCAGTTTTGAGTTAATACTTTTTTGACTTGTGGCAAAAGCGTTTTTTAACTGTGTTAAAAAAATTTCGATTGTGAGGCACATTAAACCGATCCTATTGTTGGTAAAATATTTTGCTAAAAATCCATTTCTTCCTAAAAAGAAATCGCAATTTTTTGGGAATTAATAAATATTGTAGCGAAATATTCCTTTCATAACTAATTCTATGCCTAATAATAAGACACCGAGAAAGTCCTTGAAAGTAGAATCTTGACTTTGAGACATTTATTTGTTAATAAAAAAATTTGGTTTGACATCTATGACGAAAACGTCACAACATTAAATGAAGATTAAAAGGGTTCATTAATTACTATTTAACGCAGCTTTTCTCAAATTGTGGGGCGCACACCTAAGGGGGGCGCGAGCATATCGAGAAGTCGAATATAAAAGAAAATTTAAAAAATTATTACTGAAAGGAAGCAAAAAATTACGGACATAATAAAAACAAAATACACATTTGCACAGATATAATATTCGTACGTATATAAATATATCAATACTGCGCAATGTATTGAATAATTAATTTATCCATACTAAGTGAATTACATGTTTAGTAATTACTAGTGACTCCCATGGACTTGTCATATACAAAGTTATATACAAAATTTAATACTTATCTTGATAATTTGAACGGTTTATAGTTAAAGTCGTATTGTAATCTTAAGTCAAAGTGCATTATTATTGCATTCAATACATTGTTATCGTCTGGATGTGTGATGACAATTATGATTGAAAATCGGGTCGCAAACATTGAAAGTTTGAGAAACACTAATTTAGCATTAATAATACACTTAAAATATTGACCTTCACCAAAAACTTCCCTAACAAAGTTTGCACTGTTGTGTTAATAACAAAAGTTCAAACACTTCATAATAAGCCACATAGCGAAAAATGGCATCATTTCTTTCAGTTTCGTCTCCGTTTCTTCATATATTTTCTGGGCAAATTAAAATAAAAAATGAATTATGAATAAATAATTTAAAAAAATCTCGTTGATAACATAACCGACGTATTCACATTTCAGCGAAGATATTAATAATTAAGCAATACTTTATTATTAAATGAAAATAGTAACGGGTATTATAGAGAGTATTATCTATGAGCTCAATTGAATAGAGAAATTTAGTGTTTTAGATGAATAATGTATCGGTTGCTATAAGAATTTAATAATAATAGCTTGATTCACAAGAGTGTTGTATATACATATATGTGTGAGTGTACGTGTGTTTGTAAGGATACATAAATTATAACTTAAGCAAAATTGTACTTTCCATTTAATGTTCATTTCCCACTGCACATGTTCGCCTATAAAACTGTAAAATTAAACAGCACGTATTTCCTTTTATGACCACTGACCGGAATTTCCAACGCGTTGCTTTCCATTCGAAACCTAAGCTAAAAGGAGATAACTTAGCAGTTATTGAATTAAATATGCAATCTCCATTTCAAAATCAGGGACAGTTGGCCTATTTTAGCATCGATCACGGGTTGTTGAAAGCTGTCGTCATCAATGAATAAAAAACTGTTTCCGAAAAGTCTCCATACATCCTTCGAAAAGTTACATATATAGGAATGAACGAAACAAATTATATAACTGATTATAGCTTTCTGAATGTAATGTGAGACTCGGCATTTATAAATTATAACAGTATTAAAATCAATAGAAAATTAAGATATAGAACTTCAAATCCATTTCTTTTCCTTTTTTTCCCCATAGAAAGTATGTATTAATACGCATGCTTATTTTATTCGATGGAGTTTATATTTTACAAAAAACATTTGGTATTTTATTTAACTAATCTAAACTCAGTGGCACAGCAGCCCATGAGGGTCAAGGCTTACTGTGCTCATCTCAGTATTCATGACCTTGGGCACTGAGGTGTATGAGCAGATATTCTGGTCAGGTGGTCAGTCTGACGCGAAGCCCTCAGTGTTAGTTCTCTTGCAAGCTTGGTACTTATTTATCAGCCCACTGAAGGGATAAAAGGCCGAGTCGACCTTGCTCAGCCGGGGATTTGAATCTTGGATCTGCGGCGCGGAAGCACGATGCACTACCACTCAGTCACATTTGATTTAACTTGCATTCATAAAACTAAGAGCAATTATGAAATACCTTCTAGAATATTATCTATATGTTATCAAATTTCTAGTGTGTATTACTTTACATTATTTAAACTCTAAAAGGAAAAATATACAAATTTTAACAGAAAGCATATCATTTCTTAAAAAAGCAAATGTATATTTTTTGTTTTAATATTTAACAATAAACACTGACAGTGTGTTAAATTTAAGAACAATTTTTAATTGATATCGTGGGCTTTTTTTGAACAAAAAGGTCTTTGAAAATGACAGTAAAAAAATTTTGCAAGGTAGAGAAGAAAATTTACAAAAAGGTATTATTCTTATAGAGCTGAATAACTTTATAGACAAGACTTAAAATTAGGTAATTTAAATTCTGAAAGTTTTTTAAAAAATAAGTGATATTAGAGACTTAATTTAACGCATGGCTAGGTGCGTGGACAACACATTATTCGTAAAAATATGTAACTTAATATTTTTAGCTTAGATGCGTGTGTGTAAATATATTCTTGTTTAGTAAAAAGAAATTTCTTTTCTTTTTTTTCCAGTGTTTTTACTAAAAATTTGCAAACTTTTTTGTGGATATACATAGGTTACATGTTTATTTGAAAATGACTAAATATTTCTAAACATTTACTAAATATTACTCTCTTAAATGTATTTAAAACGAAAATATTAAGCCTGGGATTCAAACCACACTTTCCCCCTTATTTTTCTATTATTGCCTACCTTTCAAATTTAGTTTCAGATACAGTTTTAAGGCCATAGAAATTACAAACTAGTAGCGCTAAGTAGAAAAAAGTTTAACTGTTTGTTAAAATATGCTTATTATTTTTATTTATATATTATTTAAGGTTTCCATACTAGTGGCTTAAATATTTGGAATATAACTGAATATTTTACTCATGACAAATAATCGAGCTAAATTTGAAAAAAAAATTGAAAATGTTTTATTAACGAGAAAGTTTTCCTGTTAAATTCTTAGGTGTGGCTACTTGGCATCAATCGAAACTACCTAATGTTATAAACGGTTTAAAATTTGTTAGTTCGTTTTTAGGTTTGGAATAATGCCAGCACATGCTGGTGTGAAATCTTAAGTTGAGTAAAATTGTTTATTTTTTACGTCACCTTTACTTATGGCCACAGGAATATAATATTATTAGTCAATATATTTTATAAATGTATTAGAATCTTGTGAAATAACTGTTGACTGGGATTCCAAAATTTAAAAAAAATTATCTCAGATTAGAGGATGATTGCATAAAGAATTACTTCATATATAATTTCTGTCTTTCATATAATAAAAAATCATTACATTACTGAGCATTATATTGCAATATTACATACGAATACGTATTAGAATCTTGTGAAATAATTGTTGACTGGGATTACAAAATTTAAAAAAAAAATTACCTCAGATTAGGGGATGAATGCATAAAGAATTACTTCATATATAATTTCTGTCTTTCATATGATAAAAAATCATTACATTACTGAGCATTATATTGCAATATTACATACGACTAAAAATAATGCGGAATCTTACAATGGTCATTCGAGAATTGGCGTTTATTCATTAAATATTAGGAATAAGGAATTTGGATATTCATTAAAATAATTATTTTAGAAACATTAATTAATTTATTTATTGAAGTAATGTATATATCCTTTTTCTTTAGTCTAGAAATGGAATTGACATATAAATCTAAATTTTATATTTGAATACGATAGAATATACATATTACATTTAGAAATGCTTTATCTCTGTGATATATTTCACAAAATTCGATATTTTCTTCTATGAACCGTAACATCCGGGGTATAACACGTACTTTGAACACAAAAAATTAGATTGAAATTCAAGGCTGCGCGTTATTTGCCGGCTATAAAAATGAAAGCTATAAAAACTAAAAAAAAAAAAAAAAAAGATGAGAATAGAAAAAGATTAGACTCCTACATATATCGAAATACTTTATTTAAAAAAAAAAGACATTCCTTATGAACTTAAAGGGTTGTAGTTCTAGAAGTAAACTATTTTTTTTCTAAAGCTTGGAATATTACCTCGAATAAAGGACTTCAAAACATAAGAGCATTGCACACGTACATTTCAGGTTACTTCGTAAAAATGGAGGTGCACGTTTTGAGGCGAATATAACTAAGATCGAACTGAGGCGAATATAACTAACTGCATATCGTGTATCCCCCGACTTAGAACCAAAATATATTTAACAGTTCTGAACAGTTTTAGATTCAAAGGTGCCGTGTTATTAAAAGATACTTTAATCGAATTCAACATTATAAAGAAGCTTTTCAAAGGTATATTATATTTTTAAAATTAAGTTCACTTTTGAAGAAAACATAAGTGTTATTCTTACAAAATAAAGATTCCAAAGTGATTAACTGGTGAACTTAAGAGATATTAGCCTTTGCTACTTCATATCCCACAGTGGCCGCGGTAGCCAATTGGTCAAGGTATCGGATCGTGGCTGTCATGTCATGAGTTCGAGCCCCGTACCGCTGAAGACTCACCGTGTAGGGGAGCGATGTACGTTAAATCTGTCGAGTGCTCAAACGTCCTCCCGTTGGTGTGGTGTGGTAGTTAGGAGAGGGGATGCCAGCTCAGGTGTCGTCCGCGTCACTTAACCAAGGTTCAAAATTACGTGGTCCGTCGCCAAAAGCCCTCATGTAGCTGAACAGTGCGACGTTAATATTCACTCACTCACTCATTCATTCATATCCCATAAAACCACCAACCACAGTTGATGAGCTGATTTATTGGTAGCTAAAATAATATCCTCCAGCCTGTAGGCTAAGACCAAGTTATTGAGAAGGATTATAAGAGTTTTGTTTTTAGGTATAACACACATACACGCATATAATAAATTTTAGTAACTTAAAATGATATAGTCATTTAAATTGCTCTTTAAAGATTTTATTAAAAACAATATTGTTCGCTATTGGTTTCTAACAATAAATGCGAAAACATTGTTTTCGCAAAACTGTAATGTCGGTAAAAATATACTAGATACGATGTTACCGTTACCGACCTCAAAATCAATTTATATCGAACAAATCCAAAAATACGGTAACTGTTGTCTATTCAAACACCACATTGCTAAAAGTGTGTGCTAAAAATTGAATTTGAAGCACCGTTATTTGCTCAGCGGGAATATGCAAGAATTTTCGGAGTTGACACAAGAAACCAAATTCAAACTGCAAACAACTGCTAGTTTATTGTTAGTATTTTAACACTCAGTTATGTACTTATTGGAATTTTTAGAATTCAAAAGTTTTACAAATTGAAACAAAATTATGTGATTCTCAACATAAGTCTCAGTTTTCTTTAGTTTCATACATTTTGCTTAGTTTAAATTTTAGGTTGGTCGTATAAAAATATATACAAAATTCTTTCTATAAATAACTTCTATTTCTCTTCGCTATATAAAGGAAATTCGTATTAAGAGAAGTTTAGGTGTATATTTACAGAATATTGTCTTCAAATGCATTTGGCTCATCAATTTGTGCAGATGCAATTCTGTTATCCTTTTTATGCACGTAAAGTTTGATTTTTAAGTGACATTTGAAAAACAAAGGTAAAAATTATTGTAAATCACGGAATATTAGTTCATCTCTTTAGTCATATTTAATGCAAGAATTTTTTTACTTGTAATTTATTCTTTAAAAATGCCAAGTACATTTTTCTATATGAATTATAATTATTTGAAGTTTAAAAAATTTTCTACTACATTAAACTGTCGCTGTAGCCGAGTAACTTTTTTTCGTGAACTTTTGGCGAATGATCATTATGTTACCAAAGACTTGTCGTATTTAGAAAATGCACATCAAAACATTCGACATTCGTTCTCGAAAAATTACGAGTCACTGAGCAAATAGCTTTCGTGGTGCTTCTAAGTATGATACAGAAGATCATTGACCCTTTTTGGAAAAGATTTTGATAGTTAACTTTTATCTATAAATGTCTTATTTTTTGTAGCGACTTGCTTCTTTTTGATAGCCATGATTCTTTACAATACATCTGACTCAAATTTTCCATGAAAGTAAACTTTTTCTTAGTACTGTTTTGCCAATTTTACTCCATTCCTCTAAAACCGTTTTCCAAAGTTCGTGTTCTTGGATGCCGTTTTCCAAAAGCTCGTTTTAATAAATCGAAAGCAAAAAAATCCATTGGAGGAGCGTTAGGTGATTTTACAGGTATTTCGTCAAATGGAATACACTTTATTCTTGTTCCTGATCCTTTCTTTGCTAAATAGGCAGCAGCTGATTTAGATGTGTGACTAGAAGCTTTGTATATATGAAGCTCAATTTTATCAATGTTCTTTTCATATATGGTTGGAATCTCTTCTTCAAGAATTGGTTGCTCTGCTGATAGTAGAGTGAATTAATTCTAGCTTTACTTGAGATTTTTTTGATTTTTAGTTTGCCGTTGTAACAAAATCCTGCAGCAATCATGAATCCCTTTGGGAACTTTTCTTCACACTGACGAAACCATTTCGTATTGTCATTCCCGTCAGGTAAGCAATAGAAAATTGATCCTTCTTTATTACATATATTTAAATATACCCATGCCTCATAGAGTGTAATCGCAAATTTCCATTATTCAGCAGCTAGATGTTTTTCATATTGTTACATTGGTCGGGGTTCGAGGATTTTATGCAAAATCAGTCGTAAACAACAAGGCAGTCCCTTATGAGTGATGAGAATTTATTGTCGAAAATCAATCCTTCAAAACACAGGATTCAACACCAAAATTTTCAGAATAAATATCAGAAGGGTTTCACACCTACAACAGCACTTAGACACAATTATCAGTATCTAAAATACACTTATATATAAGCTTATTCACAAATACAGCCGAGCTGATCACGGTCAGGCAAGTTTACTAGTCAAAACCAGACTAACTGTTATGGCGAGTATCACCCTATTTATAGCCGTGGCGGAAACTTCGAGAAGGATGCGCTTGTGTGTGTGCGTCATAGATCGTGAAATTCATAGATTTCTCCACTAATTTCTAGAAGAATCCAGCGAGTCCCAAACTCGCCAAATTGGTCACCAATGTCACCAAATTAGTCACCAAAATCTCCAAATTGGTCACCAAAAATGATGCCAACTTGGCACTATCGCCAATATTTCGCCAAGTTCCCATTGAATCGCCATTATAACGTAAGGGACGGCGTTGCCTGTGATTATTACAATTTTATCATGAAATAAATATGGCACAGAGTAATATAAATGCATTACAAATCCAAATACAGATTATTTACGCTATTTTATACAAAATTCGTAACAATATAGTTTTCTACAATTTGTTTTTCTTTCAACAATATGTTTCAGCAAAAGTGGATGAACTTTAGGTTTAAACATCTTTTTTAACTAGAAATCTTTATGAAGGATTTTACTTACAGTGCCGGAAGACATTCCTAGTTTCGATGCAATGAGTTTCTGAGTCGGCCGAATTTCTTTTAGGATCAGAAACTTCACTTTCTTGATATTTGTCTGCTTTTGGATAGTCCTAGATAGAGGTTTCGTGCTTTCATTAGATGCTTGTGATAGATGTTTTTATTTTTACTTTCAGTTGGACTTTTCTTTCCTTTAAAATTTAATGCATTATAATAATTTTTTTTTTTGAAATGCAATGATCGGGAATTTTACAACGCTGTATAATTTGTTGAAACGAATATTTTTCCTTGGAAAGTTTAATCATGTGACCTTCGAGCCCTCTATCAATTTGTGGAGCCATTTTCAAAATAAATCTCTAATTTTATATTTCAATCAAAAATTAAAAGAAAGCACTAGCAGATGGTTATTCTGAAGTTGCCAAAGTTTTATTTCAAAATGCAATTGAGAAAATAAATTACAAAATAGTTTCCATAAAGGGCTCGCGCGAGCAAACGACCTTATGTATTAATACACTATATCAATCACTTCGAGATTCAAATTATTTAATGTTTTATGTATTATGACTTTAAACTGGTTGATATTGTCGTCGCTATGTTGGTAAATATCAGAACAACTCTATCTTGGATTTGTATTCAGTTATGGAAGTATATTTATATTTCTTTATTTTCGGAAACACTCTAACGAAGTATAATAATTGACTCCTGGCAGATTAATAGAAGGACTTTCTTATTATATATCTCATCAATCCTTTCGCGATTAAAACTCTCAAACATGCACTATTTTAACGCTGTTTTGCTGTTTACGGAAGTGAAAGAAATACGACTGCCTTCAATTAAATGAAGGGGTCTGGAAATAATTTGGCTGTCTTCAGTTTCTCCCTCTACTCGAAGCACAGAACGAGTAAGAAACATCGTAAAAATATCAAACTCGAGTAGTTTGGGATTTAGCACGAGTGAAATATATATAAAAAGCCTTTGAAGACTTATGGAGCTTGAGGAGGGAGAGACACTTGAAGCAATAGGGAGAGTTGTTTGTTTTTGTGAGGAGTGATCTTATTTTTAAAACAAGTCATTGTATTAACGGATATGATGGGAAGGTTTTTATAATTTTTGCCCAGGATATTTAAATCCAAACGAGTATCTGCTTTCAAACAGAAGTTGGTAAAACTTTTTTCAGAGATTTATTTCTCCTTTTTCATTTTAGAAAAGAATTTTTTATCTGTAAAAGAGTAAACAGATTTATTACCTAGATGCAGAAACATTATTGTTAAAGTATTGGAAAACTAATTTTTAGCAATACGATAATGCTATGTAGAAAAAGTATTGTAAAGTGAAAAGATTCGTAGATAAATATACACGAAATCAGATTAATACTAGATGAATAGTTACCTAAAAACAGAAGTAGAGATAAAACTTTTTTTCAGAAATTTCTTATCTAATATTTTTATTTTCTAATGTTTCATGTTTATTACTAAGTATTATGATATTACAACATTATGAAATCTGCAATGGTAAAAGTGTCTAATAAAATGAAAATATACACAGCTATAAGTAAAAATAAAAAAACATCAATTAAATAAAGTAAAAATACTCTGAACGAAATATCGAGTACCAAGTGGTTAAAAATAAATAAGCTTCGTTCATTAGCTTGATTAAATTAATTCGTCCCAATAATTAATTTGTGATAAGTATTCAGCTACTTTTGTTTATTCACGTTATAAGAATTACTGAATTAATTTACTACCTTTCTGATATGTGAGTATTTATTTTTTATGTTCATTCGTTGTTCAGTTTTATCCTTCGTGTATATAAAATACTTATATTTTAAATTCATAAAAAAGTATTAAAAACAATAAACTATTAGAATAAATAATTTTAATAAGTGATTCTTGCCTGTGACTTTTTAGTTTTACTCATTTGAGAAGCAAGCATGCATATATTTAAATATTTTTACTATTCAATGTATTTTTTTACGTTTTGAATCGTTTTTAACCTCATTTTTCAAACAATACTTATTTAAAAAAATTGTGAAGTAATTGATAGTATTATGAAAAATAAAAATTTGGTATTATACAGAGTATTTTTTGCTGAAAAAGAGCAACTTCTCTCTTTAAAAACTGTCATGACCCAAGCCTAAAAGGGAATTTAGGGTAGAAAAATATATTTTCTTACTTGCAAGGTTCACCGAAAAATAGTGTCATGTCTGCCATAAACCTTGAAGTTAGTAGCAGTGCTTTTTCAGTACACAAGAGAGTAATGCTCTGATCTGAAATGGAAAATTCTTACGGTAAGGTTACAAAGAAAAAAAATAGGAGCAATATATTTTAGAGAATAAAAAAATATATCTTAAGCGCCGTTTTTCCTCTTTTTCTAAGTGTTTAGGCTTAAGTCAGAGCTCCAATTATTAGCTACTATATATATTTCTATATGTAAATACATGAAAAATTAACAAAATGTTATCTTATTTCTGCAGAAAGAAAAGGTATAAACTATTAAAACTTTACATATTTCCGCATTAAAAACATTTTATTTTACAAATTGACCTCAACTAAAAGGCTTATCGATCAATTATTTGTTTTAAGAAAGTTTTCTTTATATTTCTTTAAATGTTTATGCAATTAAAATGAAGTGATCAAACTTATTAAATATTTTTTTACTACTTTGTTATATCCCACGCACATATATATATATAATTCAAATCGAAATTATTAAGATATTGAGGGAAGGTTTGCGAAGAATTTTATATAATCACTAAAATACTTTTAGGGTAGAGGAATTTAATGCAGTTTGATGAATTTAGGATTTAATATAATCTTTAAAATAGATATGCATTCATTTAATGCAAAATAATTTAAAGCAGCATACTTAAATAAAATACTATCTCATTAAAATTTTTTTACATTGATTGCTTGGATAGTAAATATATAAAGAAACATGTGGTAACTTAAATAATTTACACACACACAGTTTGGTCACCAACCATTTTCCCAATTATAATCTAATTCTGTTCCAAGATTTCCCCCCTATCTATATGTTTTCAACGTAAGTCTTAACTGACGTCAATAGTTTTGTTAACCATTTCTGTATTTCTATATTCCTAAAATAGTATAATAAATTTTTTCTCAGTGAGGAAACTTATTCATTACTACGTCATTATTTTCGGCTTTGTTTCTTTCAATTTAATCCCCAACAAATTTCTCTGTGATAATCAAATTTTAATATTTTTAGTTTCTATCTATTTCACATAACTCTTAACTGAACTTGATAATTTTATAGTAGATTTGTTAATCATTTCATATTTCTAATCCAAAATTTATCCATTTTTTTCTCGATGAGAACATATTTCAAACATTACTGCATAATTATAAAGGTTAGAATATATTTTTAAAAAGGTTTTTTATTTATGCGTTTGCTGCATTTTAATATTAATTGGAACTAAATAAGAAAATCAGTAAATTTACTTTAAAGCATATGGTTATATTCATTATTATGAATTTGTTTAATCTCTTCATTTTATTAAAAATTTTATTCAATTATAATGATTTCCGTTACTATATTTTTAGATTTTCATTTGAAGAGACGTAAAAATTACTAGACTAAAGCAAAGAAATCAAATTATTTTTGTAAAATTTCTTAAATGTTAGCATAATTTCATCATATGTTATTTCTTTATATATAATCCTTTTGTGTATGTTATATATTAATACTCTGTACAAATTAAGCATAAATTTCATTATTTTCTTTGTATATATATATAGCATAGTAAAATAAACTAGTAAAATATAAATTGTAATTCCTACAAAGCTACGAATAAATGAAAAGGGATTTTAAAACCTATAAAAACCCGCCAAAGTATAAGTAGACAATTAAAAATTCAGCTGACCAAATTGGAAAACTATGATGTTTTCTAGAGGTGTCACTGATTTAGGACAGTGAAACAGGGTTTAGCTTGTCTTACAGGATCCAACCTTCCTCATCCAGCAAAAAATTTCAACATGATAGCGCAATAGAAAGTGAAGAAAAAACTTAGAAAGTAAAATGAAGCCAAGCTTAATAATAACACGTGTAATATATAAGCAAAAGGGTTATTTATAACAATTAAATTGAATTAAGATTTTTGTAAAACTGTATAATGTTACATATTGAAACAAACAATAAACCAACAATAAGATCTTAACATACCAAAATTTTTTAAAGTTCTAGAATAATAAAAAAATAAAAATAGAAGAATACATGTCAAGTGCAGTAACGCCAACCACAAGTGGTGTTACAAACTATAATTGTGTCTCTAACTGTTAGGTAATATATATATAATAGATATTTGAATAAAAGAAATTCTAAATAGTAAGGATTAAATTTCCATAGTTTTAACAGGTTAACATTATAGATTTATTATTTTTTCTATATAGTCTTAAATACCCCCGATTTCTAGTTTTAGATAAAATTATTTTTTAAAATTTATTATAACTTTTAAATCATATTATCTTAGAGTCTCTTAGATAATGGTAGATGTTTGTAATTCTTATTTTATTATTTCTATTCCTTTCATACTTTTGCTAAGTGCTATTTTTCAGCCATTGCTTTGTTTTGAAATTGTATTTGGGTCTAGAATCTGGCAATAACTTGTTTATTGTACTCAGATTTAGCGCGGGCTCTGCATTTCTGTATGCAATTTTTAGGTAAGTTACCTTTTTCTCATAATGGATTTAGATTTCCTATCCATTATTTTCAATTGGTTTTTGCTCGGTATTATTAACAGAAAGGGGGAAGGTTGGCTGGCCAAAAAACATGTTCAACCCCACTTTTATACAGAGAATTTTTCTTAAGGAGAATTTTTTTTGTATATATGTCCTAAGTCAGCAATGTTGATAATACTGTAGCATCCATTCTTTTATATTTTTATATTTTACTCTGTTATTTCAATTTTTTCATATCTCCTTTTAAATTCTGTTGTCTGGTTTTCTTGCAATTGCAATTCATTTAAGTATTAATCATGTTAATTCATCTCTCTCTTGTAGAGAAATTTTGTTTATATATATATATATATATTCTAATAGTTAATCAATCAGTTTTTTGTCTCTTTCCAATCCTCAATTGAAAAAAAAAATTTTTTTTGATAAAAAAGATATGTAAGAAACTTCAAACCTAACCATACGAAAGATGGTAAAAATATTTCCGCTTGAAAGATTATAAAACAAAACTTTTCTGCATCGGAAGGAAAAAAGAAAAAAAAATACGTTTTATTCTCTGTTTTATTTTATTTTTTCCTCAAAAAAGCGAAATACGAGATAAAAATTTGAAGCAAAGGTTTAAACTCGTCAATCCTATGAATCTTTTTACGTTATATTTCTTTTCAATAAATAAAATTAACTGAAATTAATTTGATAGCCTAAGTCAGCATTTTCTGTTTCGAATTTTTGATCTGAGAAGTTTTAAATAAAATAAAAACTTTATTAAACTTCATTTAAGTTAGTATACTTATAAGCTTTTCTTTTATTTATATAAAAATATGTAAGTTTTAATCGTATTTAATATTAAAAAAAAGTTAGATGATTAAAATTTCATAACTGTTAAAAAAAGCAAGAAAGAATTTATATATAAAATAACTAAGGAAGATTTTTGTGTTTCGTGAATTGATGCATTTTAATAATTCAAATACAAACATGACGTTTCCTTATATAGGTATTTTCTTACTTGTCAGTTTAAACAATTAATTACATTTTAGCGTACCTTACATTAAACATTCTTAAGCATATTATAAATATTTTTGAACTAAGAGAAATTTATAATAACAAACATTTTTTAGCAAGATGAAACCAATTACTTTTCCCTGAGAGAATTTTGAGTAAGCGTAATTTATCACTTATTATTCCGATAATTTATCATACAAAAAGTGCAAATGCTTGACTTTTTTTTACCTCTCATTCTCCTTTCATCTACAGTACACATTTAAAAATGCTTAGCTATGCGTAGGCCAGGTATTAAATTTTATTAACTATGCCTTTTCCATTAGTTAATTAATTTTACTCTTCTCTTTTGCCATTATAAAAGGAAACTGTTACCGTGCTGAAATATTCTACAGTTACGAAAGATAAAAAAAACCCGAGTAGATACTAAAAGCGAAGCCACATATTAGGACAGTTCCGATAAGTCCTTTTTATACATGTTGAGAAAGAGGAGTTATATTAGTAATATAAGGAGAAATCGATGCAACAACACTACGCAAAATTATCTGCTAACCTCGTAAGGGCTACGTAAATGGTCTAACAAGTTGAATGATGCGTTTAATCCCAAGTTAGTTCCTCTGC
Organism: Trichonephila clavata; assembly: GCA_019973975.1. Taxonomy (NCBI): domain Eukaryota; kingdom Metazoa; phylum Arthropoda; class Arachnida; order Araneae; family Nephilidae; genus Trichonephila; species Trichonephila clavata. The sequence continues at coordinate 207,566 of BMAO01025109.1, read as the reverse complement.
GCATAAATTCGGTACACAGACTGAACTAATGGATTAAATTAAGGCATGTGCTGCAGCATATTTTACTTTATTTATTAAAGTCGCTTTTATTATGATTGCCTGTTTTTTGTGTGTCCTTAATTTCCCTTCATTTGTTTCTTTAGTTTTTTACGCCGCTATGCAAAGTGCTGCTAATAAAACGCTCTGTTGATGAAAGAAAGATTTTGGGAGCGCAATTTTGGGGAATGTTATGATTCTCGACTGCGAAAAAGAGAACAGGATAATGCATTGTGGCGTGTTTTCTTATGCTTTGTGAAGATAATGGTACCCACACTTTTCAGAAAGGAAATGGAAAGAAATATAAATTGCATTGTGTTCAAAGCAGTGGTCTGCGTACCTGCTAGTTCAAAGGTAAAAAGAGGAGCACGCGGTGAAAAGTTGAAAAATAATGATAAAAAGAATACTTTTTAAGAAGAAAAGAGTTTATAAAAGGGTTTTTTCCCGTATAATTTGCATAAGGAAACATTATTCGACTTGAAGAAAATTTCCCCCAAATTTAATTTGTAACGTATACTGTACACGTAACAGCTGAATGTTAAAAATTAACATATATATACCATCACAGTACTTATCATTGTGTGTATTCAGTTACGCCTATTTATATTCTATTCATTACAAAAAAAAGTAACGGATAATTAGTTTTTTGAATTTGTTTTTATATTTCCTCTCTTTGTTGAATTATGACTACTCACTGTGGATAAGAAACATAAATAAAATTGAAAATGCATTTTTATTTCTTTTTTTTTTTTATAATTCTGCTCAGAAATAAAACAGTTTCGATTGCAATTAAGGAAAGTTTCACAATCATTTTTCTGTTTTATAGAATACAAAACTTATTTATTTAAAATATTTGTAAACCTTGAAAAAGTATTTATTTTTAGCTGTTATGATAAAGTAATGATGGATTAGAAACTGAATGTAAATTTAACTTGCAAGTATTTCTTACTTATTTCGCTTAAAAGTGTGATTTAGTAAAATATTTGATGATACGACTACAAGGGAAGGCCATCGATACATTTCAAATCCATCCCGGTATGTCTATGTGTGTAAATAAACAAATATTTTATTTTAGTATTTCAAAAGCCTGCTAAGTGCCTGATAAAACTATAGGAATTGATTGAAATCCCTATTATTCATAAATACCTAAAGCGGAAGCTATATTATTTTGTTTTTCAAAATTAAAGACTAAGTTTCTTAAAAGAAATAAATCTAGAAAAAAGTTTTTGCTATGAATTTTAGACTTTTCCCCGAAATTTTCATTCAGACCAACCTTTTATAAGAATGTCATTTTTCGTATTTGTTTTTGAGTCAAAATTACAGTTATTTTTGTTTCTGGGAGTGTTTGTTCAAAGTTACAGCTATTTAAATCTAAATGCATGAAGATGCATAGTTTCTTCTCCTTACAGGAATATCATTTCTTGGAAGAAAATAGAGGAATAGTTTTTCTCTAAATAAATTGCTTTAATATGTATAGAACACACAATTTGAATTTTTTTTCAAAAAATTCAGTTATTGTCTTTATGTATGATATAGTTATGAAATATTAGTAATAGCACCAGAAATGAATAATATAATATGCTATAACATACAAAGCTTAGCTGTTACTCGAAAAATAAAGGGAAAGGGAAAGAGATTGGTGCCATTACACTGTGTCTAATCCTGCAATCCAATCTAAGATTATCTAAGATTCTTCTACTACACGAGGTGTGACACACACACACACACACACACACACACCACACACACACACACACACACACACACACACACACACACACACACACACACACACACCACACACACCACACACCACACACACACACACACACACACAACCGAGATTGGTCTAATAAATCTTTGTACTTACAGAATCAGTTCTCTGCAGCATTATCACCTTTAAAGTAGCTGCGTTTAGCATTCACATACTTCTGCATTCGGTGCTGCCATTGCTGGTAACAATTCTGGAACAAGGCTTTTGAAAGGATCTTAAAGAGATTCTCCGTTTTTGCCTGAACCTCTTCTACTGAGGTAAAATGGGTTCCATTTAAGAAAGTTTTAATTGTAGGAAATAAAAAAAGTCGTATGAGGCCAAATCAGATGAATAAGGAGGAATCTCTATTACAGTAATGTCTTTGTTGGTCAGAAACTGCTAAGCAAATAGGGCCGTGTGAGCGGGTATATTGTCTTGGTGCAATAGCCCCCCAATTCTGGCCTTTTTTTCCTAATTTTTTCACGAAGTCTTTTTAGTATTTAAATGTAGCCCTGTTGATTAACAGTCTGACCACTGATGTGAGTGGGAACCTACTCATATCACGAATTTTGGCAATGTTTTGGTTTGTAATCGCTGACTTAGGGCTCCCAGCAGATTCATCACAACTTCCACACTGACCTTTCCCCTGAAAACCTCTGATACCATTCAAACATATGCATGAGTCTAAGTTTCATCACCATAAGCCACGGTTAACATTTGAAATCTTTTCGTGGCTGATTTCTTTTCACAAGAAACTTGATTTTGATTCGACATTTTTCCGGCAGAATGAAGTTGCACGTGTTCACTCAATGACACAGTACTCCCAATTGGAGGAAGTGATAAAGGCGAAACTGGCCATGTATAGAGGAGAGTTATAGGATGACGTCAGTAAAACAGTTGTCGCCAACTTAACTCTTTTTTCAAGCAACACACTTAGTCTAGTTTTTTTGTGACACACCTTGAAAAACAAAAACTACTCTACTTTGTTTTGTTCTGATTTGCTATTTCTATACCTATTGTTTAGAATGAACATAAAACAAGTTAGTAAATTACTAAGGAATATATATATATATATATAATGTACATACTGAGTCAGAGGTTCGCTTACCTAAAAAGGGAATCTTGCAACTACACAAAGAAAAACAAAAAGGGCCTTTTGAGGGAGTGTGTGAATATTAACGTTGCACTGTTTAGCTATTCGAGGGCTTTTGGCGACGGACCTCAAATTTTGAACCATGGTCAAGTGACGAGGAAGACACCTGAGCTGGCACCCTCACCTAACTACCCTCCCCCCTTAACTGGAAGATACCAAACAAGAAATCTAATGACAAATCATAATTGAGTGAGATGATACTATAAAAATATATTTACTGGAAAACGATAAAATGTCAGCTGATGAGGATTCTTCAGCATCATTTGTGAAATAGGTTTTACTTAAAGTTTGATTTATTTTTGCTAAAAGAATTTTTTTGAATTGACGTGAATATAGAGTAAATACTACTAAGTTTAGCAGAGGATTTAATTTATTAATGCAACCCAATTACTTTTGATCACCAAAAATGTATTCAACAGCAAATAATAGTATCAGAGTACAATGTAATAGCTCAGTGATTCTCAACCACTGAGTCGTGACCCTTTTGTGTGCCACTAAAATTCTTTTAATTATTAATTATACTCTGAGAAAAAAAATAAAATCTGGATCTGAATAATTTGGCCGTTTTATAGAAATAAACTAAGGGTATTTATGGTATATTTAACTTATCCTTTAGTAAATAGATGGATATAAAAAATTTGATTGGGATCGTAATATATTTGTGATAAAGGATATATGAATTAACTTTGAATGAAAAGGAAAAACTAGTTTAGCTCTGTAATAACCGAGATTTAATTTCAAAACGTTTGGAAGAGTCAATTAATTTATTTTGGATTAAATTAGAGACAATTTCGGATTTGACTAATTTTGGTTTAATAGCCAAAAAAGCTTTAAAAATATTGTTACTATGTTCTACATCTTATTTAAGTGAATTCGGATTTTCAGCATTAACAAATATAAAAAATTAAAAAAAGATCGAGACTTTTAAATATAGAAAACGAAATGAGAGTGGTATTATCCTTTTTACTATCCAATATGAACGAAATTATCAAAAATAAATCATCAAGTTTGAATTTCGCATTAAATGTATTCTTATAATTAATTTGTAATTGATTATTCAACAATATATTTTCTTTTCTTTGTCGTACATATTTTATTTATCATAAACTATTGTACATAGTGTATTACAGATAAGTGGAATTCTTTTAAACTTATTTTATTGTTAGTGTGTCGCCAATTTTTGAAATTGTTGAAATATGCCTCAACAAAAAAAGGGTTGAGAATCCCTGTTATATTTCATTCAGAAACGATAACATACAGCAAGCAAATCGAGGCGTCTCTTTACTCACATTCCACAAACTCTCTATGTCTCAGATCTATTTACAAATCCAACTTCAAGCTGTAGATGTCAGTACCCATTTTCAAACTTTAGTAACAATTCTCGCTTTGTACTTACCTCCACACACAAACACCCCCATTAGCATCAAGAGCACCAATAACCTGATTAATCAGCTTCCTGAATCTTTCACATTGTTCGGAAAATTGAATGAACATAGCTCTCTTTGGAAAAATGATAACAATAACTCAATAGGTCGTTGGATTTTAAACAATAATCAACAGACTTATTTGAACTCATCCACAATGCCACTTCACCCTCCCCTCACAGACATAGTACTCCCCATTTATTATCTCTTTGGATGAGTTTTATTAGCGTCACTCTATAAAGCAACATGAGAGAGGGGGTTGGCGACGGACCTCGTAGTTTTGAATTTTGGTCAAGAAAAGAAGACATTTGAGCTAGCATTACCTCTCCTAAGTACCAAACCACACTACACCAACGGGAGGATATTGAGTCTCGACAGGTTTAACAAGCATCAGCCCTTCCTCGCTGTGGGTCTTCAGTGGCACTTATACTCGAGCACGCGACACTCCGGCCCCGAGTTCGTGACCATAACCACTACCGCGGCCGTCTAGAACAATGAAACAATTCTCTAACTAGTAGTATTTTTATAAGCCAGTGTATTTTTCTCACTAAAAATTTAGTACAACTTAATCTTTTACTTATTGTATTTTCGTTTCAGACTTTATATTTTCAGTACAAATATTATTAAACGGTGTATAAAAGTTTGTTTTACTTTTGTAGAACTAACATAACAGAACATTAAATAATTATGTTACCTCTTTGGACGTTTAAAATAAATCCATATCTAAATACACTCGCGACCACTTTCCTTTTGGATCGAATAGATACCAGCAGTAATTCGTAGTAGACAAATATATTTATGAAACAGCTAATTGATTTCTTTCTCCTCCCTTGCAAATGTTACTGAAGAACTGATTCAATCTGACAATATTGATTGAGTTATTGTATACACAACAAATATGTATCGATTCAAAAGTTAATGCAACCATAAAAATGCCTTCTAATGCACCGAGGAAATGATTATAACCGCAGTGGTATGAGGATTGCGGATATTTTTTTATGAGAATAAGATGAGATCATGAAATATAATTTTTAAAAGGTATCTGAAACAACCAAATTTTATATCTTACAAACAAAATAAAGCAATTTTTAGAAGAATTCAATGACGAAGCCAAAAGGGATAATGAAGGAGATATGATAATAGTTTCAACAGTACTGTTGCTAATAAGCAATTGAGGTAAATATCCAGAGAAGTATCTGAATTTATAGCAATACACAAATTCAATTTTCGAACACACAATAAACAGACTTTTTCATTTCGAAAAGATATTACAAATACTGTATGTCGTTCAAATATTTCTACTCCAGCTAATTATTCTGAAAATTGTAAGAAAATAAGGACTACAGTTGGAAAAAAATACGTTAAATTTTATCTCAAAATGCAATTTGATGAGCGATATGGATTTTACTTTTAAAGAATTTGTACGTAAATCATCTCTGGGTCAGATAATGTTGCATACCATGTATCTATTAAACATTTGTCAAAAATTTTTCAACCAAGGGCAACAAGACAGTCGGCGCTACTGTTAAAACAACATCAGGTGTAATATCTTATCATTTCTTATATTTATGTTATAAAGTATATTAGTATTTATAAATGACCATTTGTAAAATCAGTGGAATGTTCCAATCTCTTTTAATTCTCTCTGTTAGCTTCAAGGTTTTTTAAGCCTTACACTTTAATATTGATTGAATTGGTTGAGTCATAAGCTTTTCATTTCTTGCAAGATGTTGATTTTTTCACCTTGCAATTAATTTTAAATTAAATAGCTTTCTATGCATTGTACAATAAGAGATTGGATAGAGACAGCAAAGAATTAATGAATTATAAAACATATTTTTATTCTAGTAAGGAATACTGACAGATTTATTTGAGTTTTTGTGAACACATATTCAATTAAATAAATAACAAAAATCTGAATACATTTTTGAAAAAAAATAAAATTTTAATCAAAGTTCACAAAAAATACTTAAATTTGCAATAAAAATATTTTTAGAAAAATAACAATTATTGCATGGTTAATGTCAATAATATTATATGTCAAATTAAAAAAGATTAGAATTACTTCACATTATTACTTCTTAAGGGATGAAATTAAAAATGTAAGCTATAAAAGATCTGAACTTTTGATTTTCAGAACTCTAGGTTATTAATTACTGAAAATAATCAAAATTAAATAATTTTTGTAAAATAATTACTCGAGTTAAATTATCTTGTAACACACACCCTACATACGCCATATATACTCGTAGGCATAAAAAATCACAAGTGTCAGAGTTCTAATATGCTTAGAAAAACTACTTAAAAGTAATTTTGAAGAACATATTTCAAAAATTATATTGCGTTACTTGTATTTTAATTTCCAAATTTATAAATTTAAATATAATAAATACCAGGATTACATATCGCAAAACCTTTTTGTCTTTCTTTTCATAATTCAGGATTTTATTTATTTTGTATTTGCCTAGTTCCAAAATCTATAATTTCACTAAAAGATATTGGTTGTTATAAGGCGATATTTGAATTAATTCTGGATTATCATCTACGTTTGAGATAATAGTGTTTGTAATTCAATATAATGTATAGAGTCAAAAAAGTATTTTGAGAAAATTTTTATGTCTTTTTAGTATGTGAAAACGCGAATATCTTACATTTAGTGAAACATGAAGAAAAAAAAAAAGCATATTTGGCACTTTTGAGTTTTGCCGGCAGACATAAGTCACCAAACGCCAATCGGAACAACCCTTTACCCTCACATTTTCAAAACAAGTCGCAATATTTTTTATTAGTAACGTCTTTTTCATAATACATCAAAAATAGACGAAAAAACAATGAGAACTAACTTTTTAACGTTCTTTTATGTGTATATTACGTGTTGTCGCCAATAAAGCATGCTTGGCGAAATTTGAGCCGGAGAAACGGAAAAGTACCGCATATTTTTTAAAGGTTATCAAAGAGTCTTCATACTCTTTCTGGGTCTAGACAAAGTTTTAGTTCATTACCTAATTAATCATTCTGATAAAAGATAACATTAGTCAATTGCTAAAACTTCAATTCCTTAAAGCCTTTTAAAACTCTTTGGAAACAATCAAGGAAAAAAAAAATTAAAGAAAGTCATTTTTTAAAGGATTTTTTTGTGAGAAATTACGCCAAATGTTGCAGAGGAGTCAAACGATCAATGTTATCCAGCAAAAAAGCTGACAGCCCGAAGACTTTTTCCTATGCTCTTTTTCTCTTCACTCTAGCGCACTGTGAATGTTCCGTCTTCTTTATCGTCCAGTTCACAGCTGACTTTTTTTAGATTTTTATTTCATCTTATTTAGCAAGAAAGTAATCTGAAGATCTCAAGATCGAAATATACCGGAAACGGAAAACTTTTCAGATAAACATGTCATCCAACTGGACAGAAATTCTAGACTAGAATTCGTCTTTTAATTTAAAATTTTCGCTGGGATGTATATTTTTATGGATTTGTTTTGTCTTAAGAATTCATGATTTTCTTGCAAAGATAAAAAAAAATCGCGTGTCTTACGATTGAAATAAATCTTTTCCGCTTATGATTTGGTTGTTGAAATTTTTAGTTGAAAGAAGTGTTTTGTTTTTATGCTTAAAATATTATAGGCAGATATATCAATTCTAGTATTCGCTACCTTTCAAAAGGATTAAATTGTAAGCTTATGACAACTTTAAAAAATCATACTAATTATCAGTTTCCAAAATAAAAATGGAAAAAAATTTATAAATAAAAAATATTGTCGGTAGTGTGATAATTCCAAGATTTAGCTAATAATTAATCTTGCATTTAATCATCATATAGTGTTACAATATTTTTATTGTATTATTATGATATTTGCCCGCGATAAGTGGAAATCTCATTGATAAAAAAGACATAACTAGCTGTAACTGTTATGATTAAATTCGAAATTAATTTGAATCAAGTTTTTTAAATCATTTCCTTTAGTATATACACCCAATTATTTTTTTTTATAAGCGATCTTTTTTTTACATGATTTTAAAATAACACGGTTCACCGATATACTCTTTTACACGAATTTTTTGTTGTAGCACGAATTCCCCCCTCACCAAAATTTTTTTCTGGGGTTACAGGAAATACTCATATTTTATAATAACTTTTTTGTTTACTTCAGCTTGAACATAGCATTTCATTCTTCAGTATAATTGTGTTAAAGTGACAGGATGCAATAAATTATTTCAGTAAAGTTCCAAAAGTTGATGCTCAAATGAAAGTTGTTTTTCGATGGTGAATTTTCCAATATAAGTTGTGTTGATGATATTTCTTCCTATTTAAGGTCGTTAATAATGTAAGAAATTCTTCACTTGTGTGAATAAAAGCCGTCGGTTGTGCTAAACAAACCTGACGCATATACTAATGATAACAATTTTTATCCAGTTCGAAATAAAAGTGCACGCTTGTTATCAAGTAGTGGTGAATAGTTGTTAGTAGTTTTGTTCCTATTTTCAAATTGAGTTTTTACATGTGTATATTTACAGACTAAATTTTCACGATACACCAACTTTAATTTTTATTGTTTGAAAATGAATTGTTCTTGTTTTATAAATATGCGACATGAATTTCAATATTATTTTTAACGGGTTTTGGGAAAATATTTAAAGTTTTTCATCTGACATGATTTTTTAAAGTGGAGGAACAAATCGCCAAATTTACCTTATGTCGCAGGTATTTTTTACACGGTTTTCTAAGGAACTCAACCGTTTAAATGTAGAGATAGGTGTATTTATATTTTATTAACATAAAATCATCTTAATGTCAAGTGGTTATCCCCACAGCTGTAGGAAATCGAGTAATATTTACATTATTTCTGTCTCTCCTCATTTGCTCCTTCTCACCCCAAATGTTAATTTTGTTTAAAATTACCAAATTATTTTATGTATAATAATATGAGCATATATTTGTATATATATATATATATATATATATATAATAAAAATAATAGATTAAATATCCTACAAATAAGAAAAAGCTTAAATAATGAAATAGAAAACCAGGAAAAAATGCAACCTATTACATTAAGAAAAAGCCAATGAACTATATGTATATTTAATGTTCATATACACAGTTAATTTTATTAAAATTATTGACAAACTAAAACTATATTTATAATGATAATGCAAAGCAATTTAAATTCAACCTCTGGTAAAATGGATTGCAAAATTCGTATCACCTCTTGAAAGATTTTCAACATAACCTATTCGCGTAATTTTCTTTATATTTTCTGTAGATATTATATTCACATTTGTTCATTTGTGATTTATTTATATTATTTACTGTTTTACCTTAAATCTGGAAACGCAAGGGTGGTATTAAGATTTCTTAAGAAGGTTATTTTTTTCACTCTCATCAAAAATTTAACTTCAAAAACTGGATGGGAATCCAGGTTTTTGGACAATACCTTTTCTGTCCAGAATAACATCTACCTTTTTGAATTAGTTTGTTAGTTTATTTTTTTTCAAAGGAATATTTTCCAATTCTTGAGAATATTTTTCTGTCCTCTTCTGAGATATCTCCTCGTTTAAGGTGATGCAAACTGTTGCTGTTGTTGCTTTCCTGATATAAATCTACTAGAAATGTTTCCTACTCATAGAAAAATATTCTCTCTGGTACTCTTAGATAGGATTTTGAGATACCTTTCAAACTATTCCTTCAAAATTATACTCATTATCCATCTATTTAGATTTTTTACCTCTAAAGGAAAATTAATAGACTGATTATTAGAGTGGATAAAAAATATTTTTCTTTCAGAATTTAAAAATTAACTTATGCGGAAAAGATGTTATCTGGTACACAGATGAAGGAAATATTAAATAATAAAATCAATTTTTATGTTAAGTACTACCATAAAGAGAATATAATTTAGGTGTTTGAGCTGTTTTATGATAAAAAATCATCGAAGTAACGCTTGTTAAAATGAAACTGGTATTTTAGTAATTTTCAACATTTATTACGATGAGAGGACATCTACTAAATAGTTACAAGAAAAAAACCGCACACCAGGCCCATTTAACGGCCTTAACGGTATTGAATTTTTTTTAAAAAAAGAAGCACTGTCAAAATTGCAGTGCACGATAAAGTGGAAGGCTGGAAAAAACTCGGATTGGACTGACTTGACGGTACAGAGAGAGAGAGAGCTGGGGGTTATGAAATGTGTTGTAATGTACATTCTATTATTCACTATTCAGTATTCATTTATCAATTATTAGAGCTTTGGGTTATTTACATTGAAGAAAAATAGTTCTATTTTAATTCTAAATTCATCAACCAAAATTAAATCTTTTTATTTTTACGAAAATTCAACCCCTTTATTATAATACTGTAATACCTCGACTTATAAACGAACTAGGAGTTACGCTGATTTCAAATCTCGACAATTTGTCTTTTGTTGGAGAAAAAATTAGTGAAATTGGTATTGTGATTCAAGAAGTTGTTGATCTTGCCAGACGAACAAATTTAAAAATGGATAGTGATAACGTTCAAGAACTGCTGGATTCTCCTAATCAGGAGCTGACAATGGATGAGCTCATAGAAAAGCACGAGCAAGAGCAAGGTATTGTAGAACTTGAGTCTTCAGACCCAGTTTAAACAGAATATTGAATTGCAGTTGGAAATTTGATATAAGGCTTCAGTTTATTTGAAAAAGGGTTACAAATTTTAGAAAATATAGAATCCAACGCGATAAGCGTATTTCTTTAAACAAACCAAAGAATAAAAAAGTTATCAGCATTCCACGAGGAAATTTTTCGGGAGATAAAAAATTTTTTGAGCTGGCAGACTACTTTTTAGATTTTATAAAACCTTACACATCAAAATAACTTCGGTTTGTGATTTTGTATTTGGATTATCTCTAAGATTTTATTAAATATTTTTTCTAAATTATTATTTTCTTTCGTCTCTTGTCCCAAATAAAAATAATTTATATGTATTTATATGCAAAATTATACCCCTGCTTACACGGTTATCTTTCAGTCCCATGTATCGCATAAATTCAGGATATTACTGTATTTAATTTTGAAAAAAAATTTTTTTTTCTTAATCTCCACACCGTAGAACATCTTTTCTGCATAGGTAGGTTTCGTTTAAATTAATTTTATTTATCCATAAAATCGTGATTCACAATACTAATTATTACAACAAATGTCAGTAAAATTCTAAGATATTTAAAGATTCAAATATGCAAGTAAATTTTCTTTCTCATTAATGTTAAATAGGCTGTATTATTGAACCTTTACTCAGTTAATTAAGTATATCATTTCTACCAATTATATTTATCCTAAAGATTTCTCAAGAAAGATTTATTTCACTTGAATAATCTTTGACATTACGAACGAACTAAATTTTTACCTTTCGACACCTGTTTAGGAAATTTAATTGCAAAGGAACATGGAACGGAAATCGGATTAAAGTAAGGCCTCTAGCGGCAGCTTCCTATTTTTAACTAGCACTGCCAGAATATCTCTAGAGCCATCTAAGATACTCTTCCTTTCTCACTTTAAATTACTAGCGCGGATATTCTTTTCCCTTTTGACTTTAATATATGTCTCTCATTGTTTCAAAAATAGCTCGACAGTCTTAATAAAATTCATTTTAAGAGTAGAGTATCGGACTGCAATCATGACTATTTTAATTAAATCATGGATCATCGTGATAAAATGCAAGTTCTTTTTTTTCTTTTTTTTTTCTTTTTGGAGGAATATAATGAAAGAAATGGCAGAATATTAGGATTTTTTTTTATTCTATTTAAAATATAGATTTATAAATAACTCTTAAAAAATATTCCTCCCCTTTTTTAAAATACATAGTAAGTAATTCTGAAGTGAAATAATTGCCGGTGAAAACAAGAAAAGAATTTCAAAACATTCCTCGGGATAAAAAAGACAAAGAGTTTCACATTTAATTCAATTTTAACCAAAAACTAAATTTCAGAACATCGTACCCACCGTGGAAAAAATTTCTTACCTTATTGGGATATATATATATATATATATTACTAGCTCGTTGCAGGGAGAGATAGACCTGCTTTGTCTAGCTAATTTTATTTTATTATAATAATATTGTATTCTATCTTCTTGAAAATAGTCATAATACAACAATACTTAATTTTATCTTTTCGACTTATAGATGTTATTATCTAATTTGGAAAGAGTAAGTATTTCGAACCAAATATAAATTTTTATCCAGACTACCTTAATCTGATTCAAACAAAGAATAACACTGATCAAGCTAATTTCCTAGATATTCAAATGCAATTAAAAGATAATTAAGGAAGTGCTAATGTTTATCACAAGATATACAATTTTAACTTCAATACTTTTAAAGTAACTCAGTGGGAAAGCAATATACATTTTTCAAATTTCAGAAACATTTCTATAAATTTCATACATCGCGGCAGATTCCTAGTCTCACTTAATTAAAAAAAAATCAAAAATTATAGAAATGTCATTAAATATTGCTTAAAACAAAAATAACCAATTAATTTTAATTGTAGTTATTTGAAAAATAAAAATTTTAAATTGTATAGATTAAAAATTGTCATTTTAGATATTACTTGGATGTTTTTATCAATAAATTTAAATATTCATATTTCCGTGAATTTTCTCAATATTTAAGTACCTTCCTTCTCAAATAATAGAAAACGATAAATGTGTTGCTCATGAGAATAATGTTTACCAAAATAAATATTTTACTAGCATATTGTTACTATACTATAGAAAATTACAAAAATATTCATATTATTTTATTGCTATAATATTAGTTTTTAAACATAATTTTAGAAAATTATTTTTTTAATAAAATACTCTTTGTACTGATTAATAACGCTACCAATTGGACTTTATTTTTTAAGCTTTTAAAATTGTATTTAGAGCTCTGATACTGGCTATAACTGATTCGGATTTTTCTTTAATTCGAGCACAATCTAAGCCTTTTTGAATGCTTCTATAGGTATGTAACCTTTTTATTAATAATGGACTTAGAACTTCTATTCATTATATTCCATAGGATTTCAATCAGTATTATAAATAAAAGAGGGAAAGTTGTCTAGCCTCAATTTTTAAAAAAAAAACAATCCCTCAGTCTGCAACATCCTTTTCTTTATTATTTACAAAATTTCACATTAATCTGTTTTAAACTTTAGTATTCCAATCATTTTTTATTTTCTCGAGTAAATTAAAAACTATATATATATATATAATTTTCTTAAAAAATAGTGCTATTCACATTTAACTCTCTTGAATTCCCATAACTTTTAATTATTTTTAATGATGAGTCATGCTTATATATTATTTATACCTACGATTTTTTTTTCTACCTGTGCAGAAATCACAAACGTACTATATTTCAATAAAAGGTGATCAAATGAAAAGAAAAAAAAAATGAAACAGTAAATATTTCATATCCGCAAGAATGTAGCAGACATCTCGGATCCATTGAGACTCTGACTGGATCGATCATGCGCGTGCCGCATGCGCAGAAGAGCAAAGGTCTTATAAAGCGGCGTCCAAATGATGCGAGCACAGAATTACTCGAGCACAGAAAAAGCATTAACTCCGATGTGTACTGTGAGACACTCCGACGCCTACGCAGGTCCATCAAGAACAAAAGACCGGGGCTGCTCACGGAGGGTGTGGTTCTGCTCCATGATAACGCGCGTCCACACGTCTCCAGAGTCACACAAATGGAACTGGACAAGTCCCAATGGGAGACGTTGGACCCTCCGTCCTACAGTCCGGACATGTCACCCTGCGATTTCCATGTGTTTGGTACACTGAAGAAACACCTGAAAGGAAAGCGCTTCAACTCGGACGACGTACTCAAGGACACTGTGAAGGACTGGGTCTCGTCACAGCCACAGGAATTCTGGGAACAAGGAATCCTGCGGCTTGTTCATGAGTGGGATCGTTGTGCTCAGGCCTATGGTGTATATTTTGAATAAAGTCTATATTTGTACCCACCATGTCGTTTCGTACCTTTTCATTTGATCACCCCTTGTATATCATCTGTTTTCAGCCTTGATATATATTAAGATGTTCCTTTTTTATATCTAAAATATATCTTTATGTAATTAATAAGTATAAATACATAACACAAATAAATCGTGACAAGTTATGTTGTAGAGAAGTAAGAGAAACTTTTGAAATCGACTTTGTTCTGTTTCCTCTGATCACAATTTTTGTTTATTTCTGAGTAACTAACACAGATGGGGTTAACAAAATTAATCTAACACATTTTCTCACATTTTTAAGTAGCTTTGCCGCATTTAATTCATTCAGGTAAAAGATAAATTTCAGCTACAAGTACTCTGAAACATCCTCTTTTTATTTTCATATTTCAAATTCAATTTCTTGAATTCATAGATTTTTTAGCTAAATTTAATTATTTTCAAAGATTAACATATAAAGATAAAAAAAAGTGCTTTTCAGTTTATAAATTAACTGTTACTTTATCAACAGAATGATTTCTCCATTTGTTTATATAATTTATTTTAAATTTAGAAAGTTTTAATAAACAGGTTCAATGTCAGATAAATTTTATTTTGATTCATTTTTCTGCTAGTTACGAATAGTGTATAGTAAAGGATATTTTACTAAATTATCAATGTGAATTAAAGTATTAGTTTCGAGCTGTACAGGAAACTAATGGAGTAAACTCTTTTTGTTATCTAATGCAGAATTCTGAGTACTAGATAGAATTTAGGGAATTCCCCCCCCCCCCGCATTTAAACTATTTCGTACAGTAATCCCGTTATTACCTTTTAACAAGAAGATAACGTGCTTTATCAGAGAATTTCTTCCCTAATCCGATTTTTAAAGGAACAACGTACTGCAAAATGAGTGTTTTTCAACGTATAGTAACATCAGTCTTAATTTTATGTGTAGACATTGCCGTTACTAATACTTTGTGTATTCTCCTTCATTAACAATTAAAAAAAAAATGAAATACTTAACTTTTGATTGTAAATTAATTCAAAGAAAAATGTTTATAGATGAAAGATAAATTTACTTTAGTAGTTTAATGTTCAGTTTTTGAAATTACTGAACATATTTATTTGGAAATGTAAGCTTTATTTAAAATTAAAAGACTTGTATTTCTTCATTTCTTAGAAGTAGATTCCGAATTATATTGTACAGCCCCATAAAGTTTCTAAAATTAATATATATATCATTAATTTTTACTCAAAATCAAAATTTGAAGCTTCTTTATATATAATATCTAATTCATAAATCCGAATATTCTATTTCAAAACTCGTCTCATTTCTTCTTTTTCTAAGGGATTAAAACATTAACTTGATAGATTTATAAAGTGATACCTCGTCAAAAGAAAATATTAGACCGTAAATTTTTGATAGATTTATTGGTGATTTTAGTAAAAGAATATCATAAAATGGCTAACATGTGCCTTACTAACCGATTTAAAATGTTCCCTAAAACATGCCTAATTTCTATGCATAACAAATAATTCCCTTCACTTGAACACGAGATTATATTTTTTATATTACGTTTTTCTCTATCCCCCCCAGAGTATTTAAATGTAGAATTTTAATTATTACCTCTCTTGTATTTTTGCTCTTTGAGAGAAACGCACGCTCGAAATAACTCTTCTGAGGTTCAAATTAAATAAATGATGTCATCAATACAAGATGCTGTGTTTTAATGCCATGACGACTACAAGACGAAAAAGAATCTCATCTTGAGATAGATCATAATTATATATATACTATACACTTTTGCTTGTTTATATATACATTCAAATATGCACCACAGAGGTCTCAATTCTTTATAAGCATTTCTGTTTTCTTTGATAATAGCAGAATTAATTCAATTGACTGTATTAAAAAGAATGGAAGGAATTTGATTGTTGTGTATCAAGAATTTCTAAGTTCCTGTCAGAATTGCTTAAAATGATTCAAATGACACATACAGAATTCAATGATTCAAAACACAGAACCCTACTGTTTGGGGGCTATGGATATGCAATTATAGAAGCTAATACTTTGCTAACAAGCAATCATGTTGTTATTGGAGTTCACATTCCACGGTGTTATAGATGACCCCTTCTAATTAGTTCTTTCTAAAAAAGAACGTTGTTTCGGAAATATCGGAACCCGTTCGATACAAAGTAATATGTTATGTTTACGTCGCTTTCTTCTGCATCATTAGGTTCTATACCAAATTATGTAGCTTTTCTGGAGAAGTATAAGAAAATCAGGAGTTTGTTTTGAAGCTACAAACAGTGTCTACAAAAAAAACCAATGAAATATGAATATCTGAAGCTATATATTTTCCAAAACTTTCATCGTATACTTTGTGCTGTTTTTTCACCAGATGCTATCAAAACAATCGATTCCTTAAAACACACCCGATGAATGTTTGAAAATTGCTAAACTCTCACATAGAATGAGATAAAGTTTTGAAAATTAATGTAATTTCTTAGTGCAATGTAAAGAGTTTTTAAAAAAAAAACATTGAATTGAATAAACACACACTACTATTTCATACTTCGTACGATGTAAAAATCATGAATGTGGATTGGAAAAAAATAAAAAATGTGAATTAATAAGCTCAAATATTAACTAAAGTCTACTAAATTTCTACCACAATCTATTGCTAAAATGTTTTTTAAACTTATTATTTACGTAAGAAAGAAATTCTAAATATTTGGTGAAATATTTCATTAATACTGGAAAGTATAAGCAAGATGGTACAAAATTTTAAGAACAGGATATGAAAAAAATTTCACTTTTTATTTTAATCATGGTAATATATATATCATGAAATATTTGTCTTATATACTCCCGAAAGCCTTAAGAACTAAGGATATTTATTAAAAAAGATATATTCTATGCCATGAGTGGGTAAATTTTTCCAGGGTACGGGCTACTTCTAATTTTTTCAAGGTGTTGCGGTCAATATTTATTATAACTTAAAAATAAATACTGAACATGTATTTACCAACAAAACTACAAAAAAGTTACACAAAACTTACACTTTTAAGACCACGTCTGAAGTAAAAAGGAAGATACAAACATAATAATAACAGCCATAAATATAATAATATCAAGTGTACATTTGTAAAGAAACAATTCAAAACACTTTAAAAAATTAAAGCATTTCAATCTAAAGTTAGTGCTCACAGTTATAATCAATAGAAAACTAAGTCTGCATACTGTCAGTCAACCTTGGTCATTTCGGTATATATTTAATAACTTCTAATCTTTAGGCGGTCACCCCAAAATGTCTTAGCAGTCCACCGGTCGACTGCTATCGACTTAATGCCCATTCCTATTCTATGCTATTGTTTCTTATATAAAAATAATATTATGCTTATTGATAAATACTTTAAAACTTTTTTTTATCCAATGGGGATGTGGATTGGTATTTTTACCATTGCAGACCTAGTACATCCCCAGAAACTGGTATCATTCTTTAGTGCGACACCATATAGGTGGATACCAATCGCCGCAGGTAATTTTGATGCCCAGTTTCCTCCACAGAGGGAGGCACCTGAGCTCTGACAATGCGAACCTGTGCTTGAATTTAATTTTGCCGAGAGTGCCCAAGACAAACAGACACTCTAGGGATCTTTTACATGCCGTATAATCATACGATGTTGCCACTGTCCATTTTCTGCATCACGAAAATTCATCTACTTGGGCTGGGGTCGGACCCGCAACCTTGGGTGGGTGCAGAAAGCCAGCGACAAAAACCAACCATGCCATGCAGCCGGCCATACTTTGAAACTTGTCGGATGAATTAGAAATCTTAAGCTTTGTTATTTGGGATGAAAGTACAATAATTTTTAGAAAAAGTTCTATTAAAAAGCATAACAATAAAATATTTTTAATAGTTAATATGGTAAAAATGGTTTTTAAATCAACATTTTACTATTACCACTCTGAAAACATTCTTCATAAATTTCGTTTAATTATTCAAATTGACTTAAATGAACCAAAAAACTAGATAATATGTGAAATATACTAAAAACAATTTTTCTTCCTTGAAACAGGAAAATATCCAAGTATTATAAATAAAAAAATATTTTGGTTCCTGGATAGGGTATCTAATAAATAAACACCTGTAGTAACCTTCACATAAGAAAACCACGTCACTTACATGAGTTTACAACAGGTGAAAAGAAAGCAAGAAGGAAAAGACTACACAGACATCCTTTACTTCCCGGAATGTCTTTCGCATCCTCTTTCATCATCCCAATGAGAATTCTCTTGTCCCGTATCTCTTCACCTAGTTTCTTCTTTCTTCTTTACACACACAAAGACCCGCTTTTACCCCAATTAACTAAAAGTATAAACAGGATACACGCTCGTCTTATTTTTCTTATTTTTAGGAATGCTGAAAGTATCAGCAGAAAAAGAAAAGGGAAAGGAACATCTTGGACGAGATGCCCAAGAAAGTTAGTTCGTAGCTAATTATTAGAGTAATAATAATGAGATAGTTACTTGTCAAATTACTCGATTTGCTGTCATAATTTGTTTTACAAACGCTGTGTTTCGGTCTTTAGATGCTAATTATTTTTTTTAAAGAGAAGATGCTATGGTGTTAGGTTACTTGGTTTTTAAATCGAAGTAAACCGATTTCAAAAAGACTGAACAGTGACTAAAATGATGCTTACTAAGTTAACTTGCTATCTTTAGATAAGGTACATATTATCGAAGAATAGAAACATTTTTTAAAGTGATCCGAAATGTGATTCGAGTTCCAAGTTATTAATTACTCTTTGTAAATATATTTAATTAGTTTATTAGGAATTCATGTAACAACTTTTTTTTCCGACAATTAATTTCAAAATATTCAGTAATTAACAGCAGGGATTTTTGAGTACTTTTGCGTGTGTGTAAATAGATGTATTTCAGTATAAAATCTAATAATTGTTAAAATAAGTTAAATATTTATTTTTATTACACGAATTAGTAATTTCACTATTTCAGGGGTGGCCCACTCATGGCATGCGTGCCACAGTATGGCATGGTGGAGTTGTAACATTGGCTCGTGAAGACTTACTGAAAACTTTTTTTAACTTTGAAGACTAACCATTTTTTAATTGAAATTAAAAGATTAACCAGTTTTCAAAATTAAAAATTTTGAGAAGATGAATAACCATTTTTTACAATTTTATTAAAGTGGGGTTGTCTCAGAAAAAAACTCTCAAAATTTGGATCAAAATATGTTAGTGAATAAATATATTTTCTGCTACGAACATAATAAAATAAATATCACCAATATAACAAAATTAGGTTATTATAGGTGCTGATGTGCACCTATAATAATCTAATTTTGTTATCACCTGCAAGAGCTAATTCTAATGTAGATGACTTATTAAAAAAAGTAGCAATTTAAAAGCCCCATTAAGTACTGAACGTTTAATAATTATTTTGAATTGAATATGATTCAAGTTGCTCATTTTTATTATATATATATATATATATTGTGTGTGTGCTAACCTAATTGATTGCACTTGTAAAAAATTTATTAACAATAAAACCTAAGTTTGTACTTTCGTCTTATTTATTACATTATTTTTAAATTTTGACTACATAGACTTGCATTAAAAAGAGTGTAATTTGCGTAAAAATCCCATAATAAACCTATAAGTAATATTTTTTCGTTTTTCCATATTTGATTGTTGGAAAAGTTGGAAGTGGTACGCATAATTATTTTTTATCAAATAGTGGCACTCTTCTCAAAAAGATTGGCCATGCTCGGGGGCAAAATAGTCGTGATCGCCGAGGGGTCATGATTACGAACTCGTGGCCGGCGTTGTCGAGTTGCATGTTCGAGCCCTAAAGTCACTGAAGACCCACCGTGTAGAGGGGCTGATGCACGTTAAATCTGTCGAGACTTTAAGTCCTCCCGTTGATATAGTGGTGAAGAGAGGGAGTGCCACACACACACACAGCTCAGAGGTTTTCTTCCTCGTCATTTGACCGTGATTCAAAATTACGAGATCTGTCGCCAACAACCCTCTTGCTTTAACCATTTCGCAACGGGTGTGTCATATATGCACTAGTCTCAAAAACCCTTATCGGACGGCAGGCTATTCAGTGCTCTTTTCCGTGGGGACGGGCAAACCTGTAGAACCAGAACGAAACCCGATTCAAAAGTGCATCATCCGGCTGTTGGTGAGATTTGGGAAGGAGGCATATGTGTTACAGCCGTCTCTACAATGTTTTCAGTTGATCAGTACGCCACAGTGAAAAGGTTAAAGTGCAACGTTAATAAACACTTGCTCATCAGTGTAAGCAAAATTTTGTTGCCGTTATTTAATTTGAACATTTTAAATTTCCTTTTTAGATACTACTTTTTGGATTATATCCCATATCAATAAAATCTCCTTATCAAATTTTTTTGTCCCAATATACGGTATAATTTCATATTTTTTATTTTCAAACAAAGAAAAATCTCTTATTTCCCCCAAATTTTATTATATAAATTTAAGACAGATAACTATTTTTTGCTCAGACATTTATTAAATACTACACTTAAGAATGTGGTTGCAACCAAATAAATTTTTTTAATAAATAGTTCTGAAGAAGACAGAGGAAAGTATTTTTAATTTCTGCAAAAATACCTATAATTAATTTTAATTAAAAACTGTTTGTATGATAAAGCCTTGTCTTGCATTCCAGAAGTGCCGTCTGTCTTCAAATTAGTTGACTCCATAGTTTATAAATATAAGACACTACGAAATTTTTAAAAATATAAACCATCATACAAATACTTTATAGTTGCTACTTTAGTAAAAAAGGAATTAATAATTTAATTACAAAGAAAAAAGTTATAACGGGCAATATATAAACTTGACAAAACGCTTTTTTTAAAACTTGTAAGGTATGCGAACCGAAAACTGAATTAAGTTTATCAAAAGAATTAAAAAAATGAAAGTACAAATTCTTCTGAGAATCCAGTAATACATGATAAATTTAAATATGCTTAAATTCCTTTCTTTAAAGATATTAATAGTTAGGGGGAAAAATAAGCAGGCAAAAAGTTTAGACTAAATTATATTAATCTAATCAGTTTGCTTGTAGAAACGAACGCTCAAGGGAAAAAAAGTTTCAAAAATATTTCAATAATGTTAAGCATTTTCACTTCATCGATAACTTCGTTATTTCGTTGTTAGGATAAAATCAAAAAATTTTATTTTTCCCCTGAAAGATTTTTACTTAGTAATGCATAACTATTCTTAGAATTTTAATAAAAGTGTAATGAAATGTAAAATGAAACCTATGAAGTGGAAAGTTTATTAGAAAATATTTATAAATTAACTGATAGTGAAATAAATTTATAAATATTAGTTAATGAATAGATGCCCTAGGTAAAAAAAAAACGAATAATTTATAGCTATTTATACATCTTATTGTAGAAATTCTAGTATGTAATTTTTTATACATCACAGTGATATAGTATTAAATTAAGAAATCACTTTAAGTATGGGTGAAGATGTATGTAATTTATCTTTAATTGTTAAATAATAGGATGCAAAAGTTTAGACCTCCTAACATTCCGTATAGCATTAGCTCATCAGCTAATATAGACGGATATTCCTCAAGAAAAAAGGAAAGGACGCCTTGCTAGCTTCCAAGCAAAGAAATGTGTTGTTCCGGATGATGTGCGCTTAGCCAGTGGGGGAAATCATATGCCAAAGATAGTTTCCAACTATAGATGATGTAGGAAATGTGGCAGAAAGGGACAAGAAAAGAGGACCTGCTACACGCGTGCAGAATGTGATGTCCCCTTGTGCCTTGCAATATACTTTTCATCTTTTCATGGCAACTATCACCATTTAATTTTCTTTATGATGGTGAATGTTTCCTTAAAAAGTATTATTCTCACCCCTAAAATTTAAATGTAAACGTAAAATTCGGCAAAATAAAATATATTTCCTTAAATGCTATTGTTTAATTGTTAATAAAACATAAAAAACATCAGTAATTCAAAAGAGAAATATATGGCTCACGAAAGGGTAAAAGAAATTACAGACTTTTGTATGCAGCTGTTGGAGGAAACTGCAAATATATATATATACCTTCCTTTTACGGTTTGTGTGGAATTTGTTTGCTTTATGATCTTTATGTTTGGGACTAAGATATTATTGACCAGGTTTAGACGATATCATTTTTCCAATTTGTTAAGATGGTGGACACTCGGATGGAAAAATGAGGTTATCGCTATCTCATGCTGTTTATATCAGCTCTTTTTAGAATCTTTTGAACAAGGTTGCTAGTTCATACTACTACCATACACACAGACGTCTACACAATCAAGAACCCTATTAACCCTTCTTTTTGTGTGTACCCTTTTAATGGACGTTTTTTCCCAATCCAGTATTTCGACAACTTAATAAATAATAAAGAAAATCGAAGCCGCTAATGCATTACAAGCAAGGATGGCCATATTCCTTATTAAAACGCATTCTTTTTTTTTGAAAATTACATAATCTGTTTTTCTTTAATCAAACAATGGCCTCTTTAAAAATAATTTCTTCTTTTTAAATCATGCTTAATGTATTCTGCTTAAAATATTCATGCTTATAAATTCTGCAAAAAATATTTTGCTTACTTAAACAATTCATTCAGTTTTCATGTTCTTACGTTAATTTGTTTTAAATGTAATGCGACGAACATGACATTTGCATTCTCTCTTTTCTCTCTCACTATATATATATATATATATATATATGCGCGTATTTGACATTGATAAACATAATTAGTAATACATACGCATGAAATGTTTGAAAAATTTGTATCAAAGAATTCATAAAACCAGCAAATCTGCCAACTTCTTTGGAATTTTTCTTTAGCTTGGGCATTTTTTAGTGTTTAAACCAATTTAAAATTCGATTTTGTTGTCGATATTATTAACTTATTGATTTAATATTTTATTCAAGAGACATAATCAGCAATTGCTTAAACTGTTTCCTTCATCCATAAAATAATGCTATACACTCAAAAATTGGATTTTTGCCTTCTCCACACAAATCTGTTCTTTTGATTGACCTATATTGTTCCCCTATATACTATAATTATGAATTAAAATACTAATGGAAACGCAATTGGTCATCCCTTGACAATATATAATCGTATTTACTCAGACTTACCAGAGTAAGAAGATTGTCTCTAAATAGCTCGTTAATGTTTTCGAAGTGATAGTATCCTTTGGGCTAAAGTGCTGGCTATTTCTGCGTTATTAAACGGCCATATACATTCCATGACTTGACATCACAAATGAGGGAGATAAGTAGTGGGATAAAGTCCTTTTAGTGAAGAAATTAAAAAGGTTTATAAATTTGATTCACACATGAACCATTTTCTTAAAATTTGTTAAAAGAATAAACCATTTCATGTTCATTTTATTTCTAATGGATGTCTAAACCCTTTATCTACCGCATTATGATTTACTGCAATTTTTTTCAAGCAATATTTTTTAATTACTACATTGAAAAAATTAAAGGATATACATAAAAAAAATACTCAACTTTGGGAAATTTGATCCGTTAGAGCTAATTTATTAATTAAAGATATTCAACTATAAAATTAATATATAGACTTTTTACTTAAGATAAATAATCAAATCATATTTTAAGGTCTTCATTAACATACAAAAATAATAATAAATAAGACACTTACCTTTTGACATTAACTACTTTTTCGGAACAAGAATGACAATCTTCGGAATCCGATTAAAATGTCAGCTGAAAAAGCAGTATCTGCTATAAAACTATTCGCCTTCCCCGCTAAAATACTCATCATAGAACCCGTGCTGCCATATATTTTGAAAGAGTGGATTTAAAAGAATATTCCTGCTAAGTATCGTCGGAGTATACTAAAAAATGTATATTCTATATAATTTTAAAGTGAGTGGTACTTATAAGTATGGTCGGTAGATAAAGGGTTAAACTACTTTACATTTTTTTAAAATCAAACTCATTAATATCTCTTTATTTATTGTACCAGTTTTTCCTTATATATATAATCACATACTAAATTGCCATAAATCTAACAAAGTAAAGCGATAAATAGAAATATAAGAAGACAGTAAAACAGACTCAGTAGGATAATAGCTATCTTTTAGCATAGGTAGTGTTGAATATAGTCAGTCTTAAGGGCAGCCAACCTTCCTTAAATTTACATATACTACTAGGACCCTGCAAAGAAAAGAAAGTGGAGTAAGAATAAGATTCCACCTATATATATACTAAAAATAATAATTATAAAACTAGAAGAATAACACTAAAAATACAAAATCTAAGTTACCAATGCCAAATGTCAAGTAAAAAGTACCAAGAAAAAATAAATCTACGTACCTAAGCGTGATTCAAAAGAATATTCTACTAAACTAGGATTGGAGAATAACAGAATTTACAAGATTCTGAAACATCAAGCAATTAAAAATGTAAAGACAGAAAGAGTCATTGAACCAAAATGGATTATTATGATTTCTAAAGCTGTTATTAATTTAGGACAGTAAAATAGGGTTAAGCATTGCTTTATGGATCCAACCTTCCCCTTCAGCAGAAATTTTCGACATAATAGAACAGCACCCTATTGAAAATTAGGCCTATATCTGCACGTGGGATGGACACAAAACAATATGAATATTGAAAATAGGTTTGTTGCAAGAGAGGTAATTACAAAACGAAAATTTTAAAAAGAACTAACAAGAAAAGCAAAAACAAAAAACTTACTTACATTTGTGCTAACCAATAAATGTTTTTAAGACGACATGTCCAAAACTACGATTTATGATATGACGTGTTGATGCAGAGAATTAAAAAACAGAGGTGCCACCTAGATAGTTTTTGTAATTAAACTAAGCGTAAGACACACACACACGCACGCACGCAAACACACACATAGACATATTACACACATTACATTCATAATAATTTGCTGCATGTTTCATAACATTTCTATTTCTAAGGCTATTTCTATTTTTACTAAGTGGGACGCTGCTTTAAACAAGTTTGTGATAAATATATATTATAAACGTATTACACACACACATCGGTCATTCAGCCATTTTTCTTAAATAATTTTAGAACATAGTCTGTGTTCAAATGGTTAACATATATAAAACAGGATTTTAAATTTCTTTAAAATTGCTCTTCTGTATAAAAGCATTACACATAACAACTAATACGTCATTTATCTATTTAGTTTTTTGTCATAAGTAAAATATGAAAAGAAATTAAAATGTCGTTTCAGGAAATCCAAACCTTCTGTGCCTAGAAACCATTAGGGATAATGATTTTTTCTTCGCGAATTATAATATAATAAGGTATAGATAAGAGATATGCCGTCGTTTGCTAAGAATGATGACTATATTAAGTATACCATATCAATTGCCTTCACGTAAACCGATTCTGACTGTTAGTATTCTAGAAAACGAGACTGCGCGTACTTAACACTTTCTAGATTACGTATATTCTATATTCCAGAATCTCACTCGTGCGAATCAATATTATGAAGTGAAGACTCTGAAGTGTGTTTGTTCAATGAGCAGTTGGCGCAATATCGTTGTTCTGTAAAATCCGAATGGAAGATTTTGAATTCAAATTGCAATGATGTTTATATAAGGAATCCTAGAAATGATTTTATCCAGACATTTAAATAATTCTGGGACTGTCTGAATCATCTCTTCTTTCAGAGTAATTCATTACAATTATTTTAAATTATATTTTTTAAATTTACAAAAACCTTTTTTTATAGTCTGATTTCTGTAACAAATAAAAAAAACGTTAAAACTTATGATTTTGCTATACATTGTTCTTAAGATTTAAACTAAATAAAGAAGCAAATTCAAACTCATGTAAATATGAAATATATTTTTTTGCAATTAATATGAGACTAACTTTTGTTCGTGTTTTGAAAGAAAAAAAAAGATGCTTAAAGGCTAATCAATGGTGTTAATTTTTAACGTATTTTGTCAAGACATTCCTGAAAAAGATACTTTTTAAAAAAGTGGGGAATTATTTGTTTTAAAAATGAAAATTTGAAATTATAGTATCAAAATGTGTATTTTCTCGTATTAAACTTTGCGTTCAGAACACATTTCTTAATAGTGTAAATGTTTAAAACGATAGCTTTCAAAATAATGAAAGAATATTGGGATTTTAAATAAAATAATAATATACCAACATGTGTATGACAAGGAAACTTGAAGAAATATGCTTGGAATGAAAATCTAAAGCAATTTAAAATGGATAGGAGAGCTTTTTCCCCTGGTATTGAAAAATAAAGCATTTCATCACTGAATGAAAATAAAATCGTTCAACTATTTGAAAAAAAATGTCTGAAATACTTTAGACGAAATTTTTATTGATGCCTGGCATCCGGAAAAAAATGTCGTTTTTCTTTTTTCTTAAAATTAGGATATTTTACTAGAAGGTTAAATTCCATCATACATCATACAATACCCTAAAAGAATTCTGTATTACTTTTAGATTTTAGAATGTGTCTTTACAACCTGGAAGTGTAGGCTTCAAATCAAATAAAAAATATAAACAAGATTGAGAAAATTATTATCTGAAAAGGGGAAAAAGCTATTTTTATCAAAGAAGAAATATATTTATACCAGATTTTTTCTAAATGGTTTAATTAAGATTTCCTAGTAAATATTTTATCACAAACTGTGAGAAGTTCCAAAATGCTTGTCTAGATGATGCCATAATAAAAGGTATGTGTTGCTTTATCAATACGTTTCCGTCATTTTGATAGAAAAGGGCCACAGATTCAAGATGGTAATAACGTAAGTCTTTATGTCATACTTTTTGTTAATTAATTAAGGTTAGATTAAGGTAAGTAAGCATCGCAATCCATCGTCACAAAAAGGATACACATGACAACTATTTATTTTCTGAAGCAGAAAGCCTATACATAAACGCAGGTAGGTCCTTATCTCTATAAGCTATCATGTTAACCAGTATATCATTCAGAACTGCATACCACACATTTAAGGAAACAAGAATAAATCAGCATCTTAATGTTTTGTAAACATTTTCATTTAAACATTTAGGAAGAAAGTTTACTTACTCGTTCTTACAAATGCCAGTACACTTCTTAGGCATGAAACTTATGGGTCATGTCTGAGAACGTAGACTACGTCAACTGTGTATTGACGTTGTTGTTGTTATCAGGAACTTAGATCCTCCAATCTTTGTCTTGGAAATAGTTGCGATGTTAGCCTTCTGGTTGAAAATGTCCTGATTATGAAAGGGCACTTTCTGATTGGTCGAAGAGAGAATCATGACTTGTGCAAGGGGAGGAGTTATGAGATAGGTGAAGGTATTGCTATGGAGGAAAATTTTAATCATAGTGTTGAGAGTGAGGTGTTTGTGTGTGATAGCAGTATATATCATACTTTCGTTGTGGAAATGCTTTATTGCAAGGAAATGAAACAATATTCCTGAAATTCTCACTGATGCTCTCGAAGATATTAACTGCTTGCAGACATATAACGTTACTAACTTTTTTTTTTTGTGGGTGAAATAAAGTCCCCCATCAAAACTCTTCTCATATGAAAAAAAAATATTTTTATTATGTGTTTATAATATACATATCAATATTTATTATCATTTTTCATTAGAAGCTTTGGTAAAAAAATTATTATTTATTTACACATTTCCATTCATATGTTTAGTTATGTCTACAGTTAACATTTTAGTTCTGAATACTGTTTACATTTGGTTGTTTATATTTTAATTGTTTTAAATAGCGTATTTGAAAAATCTGAGTTAGAATTAACATTGCTGTGCTTTAGTTATGGTAAAAGAAGTGGACCTATTAAAGTATTGGTCTTTTTTAAGTATAAAAACTACTGAAGTTATTTTTATAATTCGAATGTATTAGAACATGTTTAATTTTTTGGAACTGTATTCGTGTAATTTAAAATGGCAAAGTAACGATATGATGATATATTATTCACAAATAAAAGATGTACTGAAATGGGCCGAATAGGTTTCTATTTACAAAAAATTATTTAAGCAAAAATACTGATTCACTGTTTAATTAAAATTTCTGTAAAACATGAACAGCTTTTCATTTATTGGCTCTTTTAACTGAAAGTAATTAACTAATTATATACATTACAATTTAATTAATTTCATCTTTTTTCGTTAGAAAATTAACTATAATTATTATTATTAGTTAGAAAAACAAATTTAAAATTATATTATAGTGATACAGCAGTCGAATTTATTTGATTTTAAACTGCTTTTAATTGTCAATTACTTTAATTCATTTTGGTCTAAAAATGAAAACAAAAGAGCAAATTTAAAAACATGACTCTATGAAAAAAGCAAACAAATACGCATAATATTTTCAAAAATCCACTGCTCAGTTGATAAACAAAATAATTGAATTTTCGCTTGATGAATAAATCTTTTGAATATCAAAAGGAAAATGGTTTTAAATTCCCAATGCAAAATAAAAAATAAATTAAGAATTGTTGCTATAAACGTCAAAAAAGGGTTCAATTCATGAGTTTTAATTCATGTTACTATTATATTCTAATTCACTACGCAAATACGGGAAAATAATAGTTTTACAAGTATACAAGTAAAAAGCCCTTTCATGTATTTTCAAATACTTTGTTTCATATTGCTTTTTTCAAAATTTAAAAATGTTTACTTTTATATATGCACGAAAGCATACCAGAGAATAATGCGAAACAGCATTAAATATCTTTTCTGTTCAATTAATTCCTTTCTAGAAAAAGGGAGAGCTTTTATATTAGTTTTGTTATTGCAGTTGTTTTATCGGAATCTTTATTTTTGAATAAGCTTTAGAAAACCGAGAAATCGATACTAATATTTCTAAGAAAATGATTGACTTGAGTTTAAAAAATGTTATTGTTAAGAAATTAAAAAGATTCAAATGTAATATTATAAACTGAAAACCAATCATTCGCCTATTATGGTAGATTATTCGCTGGGGAACAATAGTTTTCACTCGTGTTCTTTAGAATTAATTTGTTTTTCGGAGAAAATATTTTCATAAATCTATATTCGAATATAAATGCCCTTTAAGTTGAATTTCGTAGAACTTGAAAAATTCTTTATAAAAATATGTCTTTCTAAAATTAATTGAAAAGAACAAAAAAGTAAGGATAATAAATTTTTTAAAATTGAAAATAAAATATTTCTTTATATTGTTGATTAAACTGCTTCATGAAATAAGAATGTTTTGTGTGTTGTAGGTTTAAAAAAGAATTTTTATTGTGTGTAAATAAGATTCTTCCTCTGTTTGACGACGTTATGTTTACTTTTAACTAAAATGTGTAACATTTTCAATAGTTAGAAAATGCCAATAAAGGTATTAGAAATAATTTTTTGCTTGAATGTTTCATTCTCATTTTTTTTGTTGCTATTCTCTCTCTTTTGTTCTTTAAATCTGTATTTTAGCTTATACAAAGAAAAAGTATATCAAATTAATTAACTGCATTCATTGAGGGATGTGAGGAAATATTATAGCTTTAGTGTTATTTCAAATTTTCGAAACAAAACAACGTACTCTGATCGCTTTTCAATGAAATGTTTTTTGAGGTATTTTTACACAAAAACTATTTTCCAATAATTATGCCCCTCCCCGAAAGCTTATGCTTTATTAAAAAAAGAAAAATATTTAAGCTACATTTTCCTCATCATTTATATAGAAAAAAAATGCATTTTCATCAGTAGAGCAAATAATAGATAAAGCAAACGCTTTTAGAAGACAAAATTAACGATAAAATGTCTTATTTCAGGAAAGCTTAAAATATCTTTTTTTTCATAGCGTCAATATTTTTCCTTAAGTGCAAAAAAAAAAAAAAAAAAAAAAAAAAATGCGTCTTAACTGTATTTAGCTAATTGTTACTACTTAATAATTAAAAAACAAAGGAAATAAAAACAACTTTTTAGCTAAAATAGAGGAATTGCAGTTCATTTTCTTAATGTGTATATTTTTTGCTATTAACGGGGAAATTTATTTGAAGGAAAATAAGATGTTTCTTAAAAAAATAAAAACGCTTAAACGCTTAGAAATGCACGAGTATATCATCTTTAAGTTACTTAAAAAAATTAATTAATTCTGAATAACTTCTTGTTCCATTATTTCATTTCTATAAAACTATTTCGAAAAAAAATTAATTAAATAGTTAAATATATCGTCCGTCTTTTCAAGTTTTAATAATATTTTCTTGATAATGGATTTTTACGTTATTTTATTAATTTTTAGAAGGTCTTAACAAAAATACTGAGTTATACGATTTATTAGCTTTTAAGTATTCTAATATACCATACATTTTAAGAAATTATTAATAAGAATATATTTAATTCTTAATCATAATAATTAGTTTACACTTTAAATACTATTTGAATGTTAGTTTATTAATGTAAGAAGTGCTACAGTTTAGAAGCGACGGCATGTTTACCAGCACTGTCAAAAGAACATAAATAAAAAGTTCTCCAGTTAAAACAATCGAATATCAGAGTTCCTTTTCAGAGTATGAATTTTATAATTTAAATTATGAAAACTTTATTTTTTTTCCCAATAATAATCTAGCTAAAACAACGAGAACTAAATCTTTTTAAAATTGTTTCCTTATATAAGTTTTTATTATCTATCATTGATAAGCCATTATATGAACAACTCTACTATAAACCATCATAAATCATTTTGTATATAAATTTTAATAATATGAACTAATAATATAATTAAGTGGATGCATTAATTAATTAATTATAACATTTTCAAAAAAGGGCACTATAATTTACAAATTGCTTATTAAAATATGCATTTTTATCACAAAGGAGAATTTTGTAAAGAATACAAATGTTAGTGTTAAAACAATGACTATATTTAAGCGAATATATTTCACATTTGTAAAATTTTTGTAATCACATAGATTCATATATCAAATATAGTACATTTATAAATAATTGTTTTGAATATTTGAAAATTTTGAGTATAAATTGTTTAAATTGAAAAAGAAAACACATCATACATACGCTCGCATATATATAAATCTAATTTTTATAAAATTCTTCATTAGAGAGATAAAAATTAGTTGAATACTTAAGATTAAAATAGTTAATTGAAATTTTGGAAATAATGAAGAGATAGTTGCTACTGTATTTAAAACAATGCAGACTGAGGACTGCCTTCTTTTTTGAAAAAAGTGAGGTTTAACCATTTGTACATCTAGCCTAACTTTCTCCCTTTTTTGTTTATAGTACTGAAAATAGGGATAGAGGTACTAAATCCATTCTTCAAAAATAATAAATATATATATATGCAATGAATTAAAACTATTTAATGAGTGTTCAGGAATGAAATTCATTACCCAATGTTTCTCAATGAAAAAGTAGTTAACTTTCTTTCAACTGGACTGAGTGTTTTGAATTATGGAATGTTTGCATTTAAAAGTACATTACGGGACTTATTTTAATGTAGATACTGTACTACAAACATTTATTTTAAGCACATTTATGTATATATATATATATATATATGCAAGTTTTTGCTTAGTTTTTCCTTAACAAAACTATTTTTTCTTTGTAAGAAACCTTTCTTTTCATAATTTAATTTAATTTTATTTTATTTTTCTGTCTGTTGCAAAATACACGTGTGTTAATTTTGGGCCTAACTATTCAATATGGCTCTGTTTTTTCTATTATGTCAAAAATTTCTGCTGTACGGGGAAGGTGGATCCGTAAAGTATACTTAACCCTAATTTGCTGGTCCTAATTCAGCAACAGCTTTAGAAATCATAATAAGTCTCAATTTTAGTCCAATAACTCTTTTGGTTACTTCCATTTAAAAGTTCTAACTCTGTTTCCTGTTACACATACGTTTATTTAATCTTGTACAATATATATTTCCACCATTTTTTATAGTTATGTTTCTTAAAATCTGGTTTCTATCTTCTAGCTTTGTTAGTTGCATAATTTAGTCTTGTTTTTTTCATTTTATTATAATATATATATATATATATATATATATATTTATATATATATAACTGCATCTGTGTATTTTGCTTTAAATTAGTAACATTTTAAAATTATTATATGAAAAAGAGACATTAACAAAGAGATAAATAGGTAAAGAGGGAAACATGCCATGCTCTGGTGAAAATAGGCAATGTAATAAAACTAACGATTTACAATAATTTGAGTTTATAGTTTTTTGGCTTTATTCTCTGATAAATGCGTCTTAAAATGAAATATATGGAAATATAGTAGCTTTCTCTTAAACATGAATCGAAAATAGCCCTTTTTTTGCAAATACAATTCATTATCAGGGGAAAAAAAGATTTTAAAATGGGGAAATAATTTTCAATTAAGTAGCAATATTGTCCAAAGTTATTAATCCAAACAAAACAATACATTTTTTAAACACCTAATTTTTTGTTCAAAAAAATCCTTGCATTCTGCTGGAATAATCTAATAATCTTGAAAATCCATTAGCATCTTCTGTCTATCCTGGATAATGCAAATAATAACATTTTAATAAATTAATATTATATGTAAGCTAATGTCACGTTAGATCAATGTGGTGAAAGATATCGCAATCACTATAGCATATCACCAAGATTCCTATGTGGTATTGAATGTCGTTACAAATTTTAGGTGGGGATTGCTGAATAATATTCATGTCTAGACACGTTACACAATGTGTCGCACGATAAGCAACCTACGATGCTTTAGATCAGTGAGTCTCAACCTTTTTTTTGTTTTTTTGTTGCGGTACCCTGTTAACAATTTCAAAATTTGGTGGCATACTAATAATAAACGAGGTTTAAAAGAATTTTAATTAGCTATAATACACTACGTAAAATAGTTTAGATAATAATTTGTAGTGTTAAATAAAGTAATATGTACGGCAAAGACAGTAAAATATTCATTGAGTAATTAATTATAAATTAATTATAAGAATACATTCTTTTTAATGTGAAATTTGAGTTTGATGATTTTTTGATAATTTCGTTTATATTTGTGGTAAAAAAGATAATGGCCACTATTATTTCATTATCTACATTTTAAAGTCTTGATATTTTATTCCTTTTTATATTTGTAGATGCTGAAAATCCGAATTCACAAAAATAAGATGTTGAAAATTATAACAATATTTTTTAGGCTTTTTTGGCCATTATGGGATAATCGTATCTAATTTTAATCCAAAATGAATTATTTGACTTTTCCGAACGTTTTGAAATTAAATCTCCATTATTACAGAGCGAAATTAGTTATTTCTCTTCATTCAAAGTTAATTCATATACAGATGTATCCGTTATTACAAAAGGATTACTAACTCAATCAAATTTTGTTCTATCTAAATTTGAGAAGTATGATAATATAACTCTCTCCTTTAGTATAGTCAAATGGTCAATAACAATTTTAAGAATGGTTTATTTCAATAAAACGGCCGAATGATTCGGCTTCGGAATTTTAATCTTTTTCTCAGAGTATAATTAATAATTTAAAAAAAAAATTGGCAGCACATTTCAAGAACTTGGCGCCACTCAAAAGTGCCGAGGCACAGGGGTTGAGAATCACTGCTTTAGAATGAGCATAATATCACACTTAGACTGTCAGAAAAATAAGTTTTGAATTAGTAGAATTTTTTTTAAGAAAAATTATCCACTTTCAAGGCCTATTCTTTTAAATTCAAAACATTTATAACAATTTAAAACAGAAAAGAAGTTACGTTTTAACTGTTTTGAAAATTTATCTTTATATATTTTCCTAGAGCAGGGACGGGCAAAGTTTTCCAGTGTAGGGGCTACTTCTAATTTTTTAAGGTGTTGCGGTCCACCCAGTGGCGTAGATGTGATAGATGAGTTAAGAAAAAGGTCTACAATATTTATAATAATTTAATAATAAAAACTTAATATGTATTTACCT
This sequence comes from Trichonephila clavata, assembly GCA_019973975.1. Taxonomy (NCBI): domain Eukaryota; kingdom Metazoa; phylum Arthropoda; class Arachnida; order Araneae; family Nephilidae; genus Trichonephila; species Trichonephila clavata. The sequence goes on along the minus strand of BMAO01025109.1, from coordinate 173,270 downwards.
AAAATCTACAATAAAATAAACTTACACTTTTCAGATCTCTTTTAAAGCAAAACGCAAGATACATACATAATAATAGCCGCAGATACACTAATATCAAATGGTGAATTTGTTACGAATCAATTCAAAATACATTAAAAAACTAAAACATTTTCATCTTAAGTTTGTGCCCAAAGGCCAGTAGAAGACTTAGTCTGGATATTGCCAGGCAGTCTTGAATATTTCGGTATATAATTATGAACTGTTAATCTCCAGGCGGTCACCTCAAAATGACTTGGCAGTTCACCGGTCGACCACAATCAACTTAATGCCCATCCCTGGCTTAGAGGAAACTTTTCCTTTTCGAAGGCGCCAATCTCACCAAGTTGGCGTTATTGGCTACAATACACAATATACACTTAAAAACTATTAAATATTAACTATAATTGGTCTTTCATCCACTTTTAATGCATTATGGAAAAGACGTTACTGTGTGTGTGTGATAAAGAAGAGACCACGACTTGTGATTTGAAAATGTACTGGTAAAAAGTAACCAGCGGGAGTATTCTGTTTGGCGTCGATTGTATCATTTTTTGCGACTTTATCGCCTGCGCCGGTGAAACGAAAAAGTACCGTCGAGAGATATCTTCAAAAGCCGTACTAGCATTACGAACATATGGATTGTATCAAACTTAATTTCAACTTATTTTCAGTAAACAAAAATTTTATCAATTTTTTATCTGTTTAGTAAAATATAAAAAACCTATGTTTTCATTTAAATAACCTATTATGAATTATTTAATAATATAAGAATTCTTTTTAGGTCCTAGAGGTGTCATATGACATTTGAATTGTCTGTGTCTTTGACACAGTTTAATAATAATAATCTCATAATTTAAAATTATATAATTTCTTTATTATTACTTAAAAAATCAAAAGTATTAGTACGAATGATGAAGTACTTAAGTAATACTGCAGGTACCTCCCCCACACGCATATATATATATATTGTAGTATTTATACACACTATTAAATTTTTTTTCTACTTTTTTCATACTTTTGCTAAGTGTGCTACCATATTCAAACATTCCCATACATTGAAATTGTATTTGGGTCCATAATCTGACAATAATTTGTTTATTGTACTCAGATTTAGCGCTGGCTATCCATTTTTGAATACAATTTTTAGGTAAGTTACCTTTTTCTTGTAATGGATTTAGATATTCTATCCATTATTTTCAATGGGTTTTTGCTTCGTATTATTAATAGAAAGGGGGAAGGTTGGCTGGCCAAAAACATGTTCAACCCCTCTTTTAAATAAATATTTTTATAAGTAATAGCTGTCCTTGTTTATAATACCATAGCATCCGTATATTTATTTATTTTTAAATTCTATTATTTTTGTAATTTCTTATTTTTTCTTTCTAAAATCTTATGTCTGGTTTATCTTACAATTTGGGTTTTTCTCAGTTTTGATGCTTATTGATTATTCATACCTCTATAGTAAAGAATTTTAACTGTATATATATGCTTATTTATTAAAAAGAGGATAAAATAAAACCCATTACTTTTTTTAGAAATTTCAATTTTGTAAAAGGAATACCTTAATAATTTTTGTACGTTCTAAACGCCTAACCAATTTGTAACTTTAATTTTACTCTCCTACCCCTTTTTGCCCTCTTCATTTCCGTTTATTCCCAAAAGCTTTTCCAATTTCATTGAAGTTTATTTCAAATAAGTCGATTCCGAACATTACTAGATTAAGTTATATTCTTTTACAATATTAAAAAAAACCAATGAATTATTGTAAAAAAAGTCAACTTTTAATTAAAAATTATTCTTATGTACATTACGAAGTTTCAGAGGGACAAATTTCGTTTACAAAAGAAGGAAAAGAAAATTGTTTTCTTACAGAAATTGAGAAAAGAGGTATTTTGATTAAGCGGTTAAAAAAAAAGATTATTATAATTGAATTTTTAATTTTGTAGAATTAGATAAGGAAGCAGAAAATGAAACGGAGAATAAAAAAAATCAGTATTAGCTCTTCTGTAGAATGTGTTTTTCTTTTTTCTATTTTTTTTAAACAAAAAAGCTTTAACTAAAAATAATAAAGACTCTTTTGATACTTTGCTAAAACGAATCTCAAGTCAGTAAAAAAGGATAGTAGTTAAATTGTATCACAATTTAAGAAAAAATAACCTGAAAGAGAGGCAGTAATATTCTATTTAATTAATTTAACAATTAATTATAACTTTAATAGTGGACGGAGAAAAATAGCCAAGTATAGTGGATATAAAAGACGAAAAAATTATTAAACAATCAAAAAAAACAAACAAAAAACAGCATATGGGAAATTTAAAAAAAATTTTTATGTTTTAAAGTTATTGAAAATTTTGATACATTAAAAACATATTTAATTACGTACATGCACTAAAACTTCTGAAATAATTTAGATGAAAATAGTTCCCTTTGACAGAGTCTAAAGCAGTGACTCTCAACCACTTTGCCGCCAATTTTTTTAAAATTTATTAACTATACTCTGAGAAAAAATATAAAATTCTGGAAGCAAATCATATTGCCGTTTTGTAGAAATAAACTAGCCATTTCACTAGAGGAGAGAGAGTTATTCATTATTTCCCAAATTTATATAGATATAAAAAATTGATAGAGTTCGTAATCCATTTGTGATAACGAATACATCTGTATAAGAATTAATTTTAAATGAAGAGCAAGAACTAATTTCGCGCTCTGTAATAATCAAGATTTAATTTCAAAACATTCGGAAGAGTCAATTAATTCATTTTGGATTAAAATTAGAACCGATTATCCCCCATAATAGCCAATAAAGCTTTAAAAATATTGTTACAATTTTCTACATCTTACTTGTGTGAATTCGGGTTTTAAGCATTGACAAATATAAAAACGAAAAAAAATCGAGACTTTGAAATGTAGATGATGCAATAATAGTGGCCTTATCTTTTTTACAACAAATTAACAAACTTAACAATGAAAATTATCAGATAAACAATTTTACATAGTGTATTATAGATAAGTAAAATTCTTTTGTAGTTATTTTATTGTTAATGCCGCCAAATCTTGAAATTGTTAATAGTTAATAATTGTACCGCAACAACAACAACAATAGAAAAAGGTTGAAAATCACTGGTTCAAAGACAGATAAATGAATAAAGCAAACTATTCAATACTTTCTTTAAATTATTCAGTGTCCCAGTGCAGAAGAGTGAAAAGGGAAATAAAAATTTATGTCTTGAGGAAGCTGTTAATTTGAGAGCTTCGAGAAGAGGAAAAGAGTGCAGTTGTTTGGAAAGAGAAAAAAAATAGTAACTCTTTTCTCTCCACTCCTGTCCTTTATCTGTCAACGGATGCCAATCGGATGCGTCAAAAGGCGATATTTTTGTACATGAGTCATGAGCATGTTTACCTTTTGGAGTGAGCAAATTGCAACATGCATTTTTTATTTATTCCCTTAGGATTTTTAGAATAGTAATTTAAAATATATATCACGATAGTGATTTCATTTTTCGAAATCAAGACAAGCTCCGGTGTTTGAGTTATTCACAGCTTGAAACAAATGAATTGTAACTGTCGCGAAGAGTCTTAATTTATAAGAAATAATCATTTTTTAAGACTATTCAACATCTGATTATTGTATGAGTCAGAATCTTGAAAATGAGAAAATTAATGAAAACACTAAGTGAAACATTTTGAAATTACTTTGTCTTTGATATCACACAATAATCTTATAATATCAATAATCTTTATATTATAAGCAAAAAGACGTTTTCTTTAAAAATTTCGTCAAAATAAGTAGCTTTCTACTCTATTTCGTTGCAAACAGAGTTTGAAGCTTTAATATCTCGTTTCGATGTTTGTAAAAATTTTTATTACAAAATTAAAAAGTATCCTAAAATGGAATGCTGCAGAATGCCTTTTCCTACGAAAAATGAAAACGTGATTTATATATTAAAGATTTAATTACTCACTGGTGATACTGGAAGAGGCATTTAGATATTCTACGCTAGTTTCTTAAGTTTAACTAAAAAAGTATGAATTTTTCACTATTACGAAGTTTGTTTTTATATGCCCATTACACTTACTCATGTAATATATAGTGGTAGTGCACTTCAAATTATAATAAGAGTAGTATTAAGTGAATAATATACACTAAGATGATAAATAATTCGTTAATGTGTTAAAAATAATTTATCTTCGAAAGATGTAACAAAGTTTGACTTTTTGATTGTTGGAAATATAAATTTATGAACAGGAGTGAAATGAAATACTATAATTTATAAAACATGGCAAGAGCTTGAGAGTATTCTCTCTCTCTCTCTCCCTTTGAGCAAAGAATTCTTAGTTTTTTCTTAGCTACGTATTTCAATGTATACTAATTTCAACGATGACCGTTATCCAGGCATAGGCTTAGGTCTACCACCACACACCATCCTTACTCATTATGTTGAAGAGCAGAAGTTGGTCGAGACGATTTGTGGGATTGTAAATTATGCACATTTGTTTGTTTCGAGTTACTGTTTGTACGAGTATTTGACAACGTATATATATGCTATGTACTATCTACTTTTAAGACTTATAGGCGGGGACTACATTTATATAAGGGCTCAAGGCATACTTTTACGTAGGTGTTCAGGGCTTCAACAAGTATTAAGTCGTCCCCGTTCGTAGGATTCAAGACGAAAATTTGTGGGCATCATTAAATCAAAGATTTCATATTTTTAACTTATTTTACTGCATCTGAAATCTGCAAAAGGGTTTTTATACATTTTAGTTTTCCCTTTTTTTTGGGGATTATTTCTTATTTTAATGGAGTCTTTAATTTGTTAACATGCACACTCAGTACCACATATTTTAATCCTTGAACTTTGAAAGGATGTTTAATTCACCTGAAATCTCTTATCATGCAATAAAGGAATAATGAGAATATTTTCAATGTATCGTAAAATTAATCACTTAAGTGTGCTGAATATTCTATTTTCTATAATAAGGCTTAAAAGGCTTGTGGAAGATTATGAGTAAGATAACGCAATATATTATCTACATTAACTTTATCTTAATTGTAGTAATATCTTTGTCAAAAATGCACCTACATCATAAGAGTTAAAATTGTTCTTTTTCTTTCAGCTCTCACTGTCCGCTTCTTAACGAAGCGGTACATTGGAGAATATGATCATCAAACGGGTAAGTTTCATAAAATTATTTTTTATGTTTATAAAAGTCTTAATCACATTCCTCTTAACTCCAGTTTTTTAAGTTAGTGAAATTTCAAGTGTCATTCTTTTTTTATTTTTTGACTTAAGAATTACGAATTTCAAACTTCCAAGTGTAATGTTATAGAGAAAACTATCTCACAATATTTTCAGTCATTTCCACTTTTGGTTAGAAATTCTGATTCAATGAACAACTATTCACCGAAGTAGAGATGGCAGTTTGTGACAAAATTTTTAAAATTTGCATCATTACAAAAGTCGGCTCCTGTGGCTAAGTGGTAGCGTGCCCACTTCGTAAGCCTAAGGTTGCGGGTTCAACCATGGCGGGAGTTGATAGATTTTCTGGATGCGAAAATAGTAGGCATGCATGTCATATGATAATGTGGCATGTAAAAAGATTCCTTGAGTATCATTTTGGGCTCTAGTACTCTCGGCAAAATTAAATTACGGCAATATTTATAGCATTGGACGAGAGCTGAATTAACACTAATTCAAGAGTTCAAATTTGGTAACGAGGCCACTCCTAGAGGGTGCCACCATGAAATGGCTCTCACATTTGGCCTTGCCGTGTCTGCAAAGGCTAAGTTGCTAAAATGCAGCCCCATTGGGAAAAAAAGAAACTTCATCACAAAACAATTTACCTTGTTGCCTTATAGAATATCACCCAAACTGATTTAAAAAGGCTTGTGGTATTCCGTCAATTTTTTGATCCAACTCTGAACAGAACTAGGGCTTGTTCGAAGTTTTCTTTCTCCCTCTATATATCTAGTAGTAATAGTTACTAGGTATCAATTGATTTTTCAGTTGAGCATATAAAATGGTTAAAATTTATTTTGAAATAGTTATTTCAACTCAGGAAACATGAATTGTTTGATTTGCATAAAATTTACATTTGAAAGTATGGTATTTGAAAACGAGGTTTAAGTAGTTTGAATTCTCGTCTCTGTTTATTTTATATGAAGCAAAATAATATTGAAAAGATTTCATGAAATTAAACGAAGAAAAAAAAAGACCAGTGATTCTGAATTTATTTTTGATATTATCTGAATAAAAGTTAACTAGTCAGAAATATTTCAGTTTGAAAAAAAATCCAGAAAATTTAAATTTTGTTTTGGTTGTAATATTTCAAAATGTCTGTGAAAAATCGCTCATAAGAATATATTAATTGGTATATGCAAATATGTAGAAAATGGACATAAATTACATGCTTATGATATTAAGAGATTACTTTTTAAAAGTTATTGCTATGCGATTTTATTTTATTATATGCCTCAAAATTGACTGTCTTTAGCATTACTCAATTAACTGCGTAAAATTACTACATGTGAATTAGAGATTGTATGTAAAGAAGAATAACATTGCGCAGTCATGAAGAATTTGCTTAGTATATTGAATTAAAAGGAATAATAAAGTGATAAAATTAGAAAATAGATTTTAGTAACTACTTGTATGCTGTAATTAATGAGTCATATAAATTTCGTTAGTGATTATCGCCTCTTTTCATTATAAAATCAAGTGGTTATTTAAAAGAAATATCGGTTTTATACTTTCTCTACTTCTATTAAGATATTTTTCAAGTAAAATATACAAAAAAACCTAATATCAAGAATGGAAGACTTTAATTACATTGAGTATGTCTAAGATAATCCTAGTTATCTTAGTTTGCCATTCCTCTAGTTTTAATTATGTCCAACACAAGACGTCAAACAGAGTTAAATATTTCTGTTAAAAATGGAGGCATACATGCGTTACATTAACTAAGTAATTTGATAAACCTATGAGGGAAAGTTTAAGAAGAATTTATGCTATGCAAGAATTTAATAATAATTTATCTTCTCTATAATTTTTATAAATTAATTTATTCGATAAAATTTTTACCTGATTACAATAAAATTTATTTGTAAAATATGTTAACCTACTATACAATAAACTATATTTTTCCAAATACGTAATAATTAGTATTACCATATTCGTTGTGTTTGTTCATATCTCATATAAATTTATATTCCTTAACACGACAAATACTTATAAAAGCGTTTTGATTTGTATTTACAGATAACAGGTATAAGAATGAAGTGATGGTTGATAATGAGCCTGTTTTGTTTGAGATAATCGACACATGTATAAAAGTAAGTGTTTCTTTATAACAAAATAAATTATATTAATTTTTCAGAATTCTGAGAAATTTCCCAAATTTAAAGTAAGGTAAAGGACTTTTTTGAAAAATATTAGTCAGTAAATATTAAAAATGGCTCGTAATATATATATATATATATATATATATATAATCATAAAATAATATAAATAGAAACATAATCCGCATCATTTATATATCAAGAGTCAAGAAAATCAAAAAATAAATAGCTTCAAAAACAAGAAAAAGAGAGTCAAATGTACCAATTACTTTTATTATTTTCCAAACAATTACTGACTGAGAAATGTGTGTTTCTATAATCATGAAATTTAGAGAATGGCATAATCAGATAGACGATGGTATATTTTTCTAACATAAAAATAGTTCCAAAATCCACCACTAGATGGCATATAATACCTTTACACAAAGCATAAACAAAATGCAACACAATTTACCAGTTATACGCTGGCAAACATGTACAATATGTTGCTACCATCTGGCAAAGAAAAACCACATGTAAAACAGTTAAAAACAGTTTATGGAGTGACATGTTGCGCATATGACGCGCTATTATGTCTTTAAGATCAAGGAGATGTAATAGAATACCGTATACCAAATCTTTGGGTACTCTCTCAGCTCCAAATCGGAAGGTTTCAAGTCTGGGAATCTGGCCGGTCAAGTCGTAAGAAAATGGCTGATGACACTTATCTTAAGTTAAAGAAGATAATATCTAATAGCCGTTGGCGAAAGAAAATATTCTATACACATGGATAGGTGAGCAAAGTCCACAGATTAAATTGCAATTGAACATATGTGTTATACTCCAGGGAAACGCTGAACAGTCCGTCACCAGCCACTTGCAATGATTCCTAAGCAGGGATTGGAGCTACAAAAGCAATGAACTGCAATACTTCTACAGCTCGTTGACAACCTTTGTACTCAACATCGTCAGACGATGTAAATGTTGCGCAGTATTCGTAGAAAATCGTATTCATATCTCCTACTATAAAAGCCGAAGTTTTCTTACAAGCCACTTGTCACTTAAGCAATAAAGTCATCTATTCAACTGTGCTTTAAATTAATTTTTATATTAAGTTACTTCAGTTTTTTTTTTTTTTTTTTTTTTATTTTTTTTTTTTTTGTATTTCTTTTTTAGAAACTCGTTTTTACGTTATTTCTTACGGCTCGGAGATTTGATACAAGAAGTACCGTCTCGGCCTTAATTTTTGCCATCAGTAAATACATATAACATTCTTTCTTATTATTTCGGAATAACAAATATTAATATTAAAAACATGATTTTTTCGTACTTTCCAATAATGAAATAAGATATACTTTAATAAGCTAATACTTAAAAAAATATTGAATTTAAAATAGTAAATACAGACTTGTTGAATATTTCTGAGTTGCAATAAAACCCATCCATTGCGTTTAATGATAAGCATAATGTGCTGAAATATATATATATATATATTTGTAATTTTTATTATATTATTTTGAAACTGCATTAATTTTCTTTTTAACTACATGCAAGCAAATGTAAAAATGAAGTTTATAATGAATTATCTAACCTTTTAAATACAATGTAAGCTTAAATTAATCCAATAATACTCGTAGATAAATGTGCACTTCTGAACGCTTATTTGAAGTGCCTCTAGCTGCACATGTAAAACAACTCTAGTGGTATCTTTTTTTCGCTTAGACGAGCAACATATCAGTGTATGCCCTTGTATTTAGCCTATGATTAATTCTTTTGATTAACCCAGAACCCCTGTCATGAAATTCTGTAACATAATTGCCTCTTGGCAGGTACGGAACTACAGTTCTGTACAAGAGATAAAATTTGTTTTTATTAATACAATCCACTGTTCTTATTAGCTCCCGACAAGAAGTATTGCAAAAACACTTACCTTTAATTTATGATATGGAGAGTTCATTTAACGATATTAAAAATACGAATTAATATATCCCTAAATTGCTTAAAATTAAAATATCTTGAATCCTATTGCTTAAGACAGGACTGGGAAAATTGCGGTCTGAAAAAAAAATTTTGTGGCCATCCAAGACTTTCAGAAAACCAAATAGACTGAGAATATTCTCTATTTTGGGGCCAACATATACTTGGGAGCAAAGTTTTCTTACATGAAAATTAACCAGAGTAAATATTTGTGCTAATTGGATGACTTTAACTAGCAGACTGTGATGAGAATTTCAACAAGCAATACCACTCTTGATTTAAAAAAAATGTAGAAAAGCACATGATACGGTATATTTGTTTCATTAAATTGATTCTAAAATTAAATGTGCTTTCAGCTATAGATATGAAAGTAGCACAATATAAATAAATTGAATACAACTGCGACTATTTTATTGAAGATTTTTATAGCATAATTTATCCCTTTTCTGAGATGTGAAGTTAACTAATGAATGCAAGCATTTTTGAAAAATTGCGTCTCTCCAGAACCCTGCTATTTCCCAAAGTGACCATCGAGTCAAAACAATTTGCCCATTCCTAGTCTAAAGTCTAAAAGCGTATTTTAAAATACAAGGTGAGTACAAATGATGGACCGAATTTAAAAAATCATATTTTCGAAACTATTTCTCATATTACAATAAGTGATACCTAAATGTAAAGAGAAATACACCAAGTTTTTTGTTGTTGTTTAAAATGTTTGATGTGTGACCCTCTTGTTACATGGCATACGTCCAATGTGTAATACGGTTCGTTACATACATTTTATAGCATCACTCTACCAATGATTCGTAATTCTGCACAAATGCATACTTGTCCTCCTCTATTATTTGTTTTGTCAATTAAAAATGATATGATTTGAAATTTACTTTTTTTCGTAAAATTTTCCATACCTTTTTCTGGGGCATTCCATGTTTACAGGCGGCACGCCCTCTCCACTGCTTCTTCCGAGACGCTTGGCTGGCTGCTGCTTTTTAACGCGCTTTTATAAGTTTCACTTTTATGTAACTGAATATTTGAACTCAATTTTTACCCACTTTAAAAGGTCAGATTAATTCGAATTTTTGCACACTTGTCAAGGACCGATGGCAATACAATAATTTCATAATTTTGTTCCATTGTCCTGATCAAGATCATCAGGAATAACGATTTCCAGATTTGGCGACTAATTCCATATACCATTTCCAGATTCGGCGACTAATTCCAGATTTAGCAACTAAGAGATTAAGGTGCAACCCTAAAAGCGAACACACGTGTGGTTAATACAAATGAAACAAACAAAAAAAGTGTTCATGTGAGAAAAGGAAGGGTGGGTGCGTCAGCAATTTAATTGTCTAGTTTTTCTGCAAATGGAGATAAAAAAAGACTCGTGCATGTGAAAAAAATAATTTATGTTCTAACTGCTAAATATATTTTTAAAATTTTTATAAAGCAATACGTTTAGAAGGATGATACGAATTAACATTACAGTAATACGTTTAAAAGTAGATAACACGACCGACACTTAATATTTCTTCTAAACGCACTTTTATTATTTTGATATGTATCTATAGAGACGGAATCTTTGAAATTTAACGATACGAACTCATCCGAGGCCCCGTAAACAGAGAGAATAAATATCCTTCAGAGCTGTTAATTAATATCCATTGAAGAGCAAGACTAATTCTAGCAGCCACGTAATACTGGCTCCAAATATCGAACTCAAGGATAAATTCAACAATGAATTGATGATAGTTTAAAAAACTAAACAACACGCTTTAAAAGAAAATCGAACTAAAAAGCAAAAAAAATAATTCTTAATATAAGAATAAAATGATAAACGAGAAAATTAATGTCATTGTGGTAAAATCGTGGGGTGCTTTTAACTACATTTCGGAAAAGAACTAGTTAGAAATTATAACAACTAATATAAAGCACCCCACGTTTTTACCCCAATGACATTAATTTTTTTGTTATTCATTTTATTCGTATATTAAGAATTATTTTTTTTACTTTTTAGTTCGATTCACTATAAAAGAGTGTTTTTTAGTTTTTTTAAACTATAATTTTACACAATCAGCCTGTTTCCATAATTTGATCATACCATTGCAGAATAAATGCTCTTGTTGGTTGATATTTCCTTTCCTAAAAATTTCTAAATACCTTTTTTTTTTTTTTTTTTTGTTCAGAAGTAACTGAAAAAACCCGTGTACACTTTAACACTAAAAATTCTCTTCCCGACATTGTCGCCATGTTTGGATTTCAATCCCACGCAACCTTGAATGTGTTGTTGATCATTGGTGGGAAAAATACTTGGTATATTTCTTACATTCATGTATCACTTATTGCAATATATACAGTAGTTTCGAAAGTATGATTTTTTTTAAAAATTGGGTCCATCATTTGTACTCCTCCCTCTGTACTTTTTTTTTTATTCATCATTTCAAATGCTAAATAAAAAGCTTCAAATGGCCCGCAACACTTTTTTCTGAGTATTGAGACTGTATTTCCCCCCGTAAAGCTTTTCGATTAAAACTTTCTAACGTCATTTTTTCTTTTAAAATACCAGTATTTTAACTTATTTAAATTCGTCAAACTTTATTTATTAAAAAGCATATTTTTTGGCAAATATTGACACTTGAGGCTCTCTAAAACAGGCAATGTTCGTAAAATAACCGATAAGTCATGTTAAAATTAACGTTACATTAAGAGCTTTCAAAGCATCCATTTTAGAGTGACAAGTTATATTTCGACAACAACTGCTATTAGGAAAGAGGTACTTTAATCAATAAACCGTAATCTGACGTTGGAAGGCACAGTAATGGGCATGTAAGCTATTTAAATTTTTGTTTATTTCTAATTTAAGCTGCAAACTCTGACGATTTGTACATTATGTTTACGAGTACATAATGAGGGAACTTTTAGTAAATGAGATTAAAGTCGTAAGTAGCTTGTCAAGAGAGAATAATTGAAAGGGGATTACTAATCGCAGAGATATTTAGAATTTCAATATCTTCTTAAAGGCTGGACATTTTATTTTCATTCAATGCATTTTTAAGAATATTTTTCGAAATGCTTTTGTTTTGCAAGGGAATGTTAAAGTAATGATCACAATAATAAGAGGGAAAATCATAATTTCTTAAGAAATAAAATTGATAAAAACATGTATCGACTGATTAAAATATTTCTGGAGATACATAATGTTCGATAGATAACTTATTTTGTTCCATTTTTAGTATTATTAATATAAATGGAAGTTTTTAAATTATTAGCTTTTTTTTTCTTATGGAAATCCATATATCATTAATATATTCCTTTTTAAGTATTAACTCCTCCAAATTTTACTTCAGTTCTACTTTACTTAAGAAATGTAATTACATTTACAGCGTAAGAGCAGTTTTAATGGAAAATTGTACATCACTTGCTTTTTTCACTATTTAATGTGCAATTTATAAATTTATTAATTGAAAGTAGATTATTGTCTTATCACTTATCAATTCCCGTTTGAAGTATACGTGTCACTTAAAAGTACGATTTTTTGAAATTCCTTTTTTGTAGCATACGCTGATATTTAGAAAAAGTCACGAAACACGTAATGAAGTTGCGATTTCTTTAATTTATTTGTAATAAATTTCATTTATTTTTTAAATTATTTTTCGAATTGTTTCCATTATGATAAAAAAAATTTGGTTAGTATTTGAATTAAAAATAAATATTTAAGAAAGTTTTTAACATATCTTAAATTTACACAAACTATTAATGCTCTTATTGAAAAGACATTTTTAATGTATATCTTTCTGGAGTATTATCGATATCTATGTCAAAATAAAGTCCTTTTTTTAAAAAAAAATTAATTTTTTTAAACACTAATTTTTTTATTCTAAAAAAGCAGGAAAACTCTTTATACTTCTTATTAGTTTGGACAAAACGAAATTAGGCACACTATTAATTATTTGAATTAACAGTCGAATCATCATTCATCATTTTTAAATCTCACTATTATTACAAGTCACTAGTATTTATTTCGATAATTTTTGTTTATGAGTTATTTTTCAGTTTTAAAAATTAAATATAATTTAAAACTTTGTAAAAATAATTCAAGTATATGCCACCACAGAAAATTTCCCGAACCCTTTACTTTAAAATTTAAGGAGCATGTAGTATTAATCACTATGCATTAATATATAGAATGTAATAATTTAAAATCTTATTTATTTACAATATCTAAATCATAATTCCGAATACACTATTTCCCCAAACGCGTTTCATTTAATTTAATATTAAAGGATTAAAACCTACATTTTGACATATTTATTAGTGATTCCTCATTAAAAGGATTAGATTTTGAACCTTTTTTTTTATGTTTATTGGCATTTCCTAATAAAAGAATATCTCAATTGCTTACACGTGCCTTAAGAAGTCAAAACTTTCTCTTAAATGCTGCGGAATTTTTAAAAATAACTAATACTTCCCTTTACTTACATGTGTCATATTTTTACCATTAAATTTCCCCCTGTTTTTCCTTGTATTTAAATTTAGAAAAGGGAACCAGTCTCTCTCTTGCTTGCCTTGCACTTAAACGTAGAAGATGCACAATTTTCTCATCTGAAGTTAAGCTTACCAAAATAAAAAAAATTATTGATCAAATCCCGTTTTTTAATGGCCCCGAATACAATTCACAAAATGAATACCATCTTATAATTACATTATAATTACATACACGCACGCACGCGCACGCACACTCACATACATATAAAATATCATTTTGTATTACGGAACATTTTGAAAATTTTAAGTACCGTAAAATCCAGCGTATAGCTCGCACAGGCGTATAACGCACACTTATACTTTCGAAATGTATTTTTCGCTTTTTAGGTATATTTTCCGTATAACGCACATCCTCTTTTTTTACGAAAAAAATCTGAAATGTACGTAAGCAATGCTGTTATGTTTTAAGTCATTTATTCGAAATGTCATCTCAGGTTTTTAAAAAATTAGTATACTTTTAGAAATATGACTCTTTAAGTTTATAAGGTATATGCCATTTCTTTTAAATAAACAGTATTTCAATCTACGTAGAAGTCTAATTATTCTTATGTTCATCTTTTTTTATTCTTAAAGCTGTAATTTTTAATAATTTTTTAGTAATTTTTAATAATGCGCACCCGAGAATTTCGATTTTATTCAATTCCTACTATTATTTCACACTCTCCCCATATATATATATATATATATATATATATATATATATATAAATATATCCTGTTCAAATTTTCAATCATTAATAAAATACTTTTTATTCATCCACTCAAGTTCAAATACATTTTTTAAAACTTATAGTGGATGACACTCGATGTTAATATTTTTCAAATATTAACTCATAATTTCTATTTAATTGATGAATAAATAGAAACAAAAATAATAGTCCAACAACATATATAGAAAGGAAAATCGCTTTTTGTGTCCCTGCAGCGCAATGGATAGTGTGTTGGACTTCTAATCCAAATGTAGTGGGTTCGAGTCCCGCCTGGGATGGCTTAATTTCTGAGAGTATGATTTCTTTTTTTACTATGCTATTTTATTAGAATAATTAAATTTAATTAATGAATAAATAGTAACAAACAAAAATATAATAATATATATAATAATAGTAATATATATAATAATAATATATATAATTATATAAAGGAAAAGTCGAACACCATATATATATAAAGAAAAATGGAAAATCGCTTTCTGTTTTGCTACTTAATATTGTGATTATGTCATATGTATATACATTTTTGAATTAATTGTAATTATTTAATAAAAAGTAACTAAAAAAAAATTTTTCTTAGTTGACCTAAGTAGGAATTGATTTAATTTTTTTCTTTATATTACTTATTTTTGGTTCTAAAAGTGCCCGTTATACGCTGGATTTTACAGTACATATGAAACGAAATACATTTTCCAATATTTCAATTATGAAATATCTTTTTTTTATCTTCCTGATAAGTTAAATAATTTTAACAGAAAATATCTTCCCTTATGTTTGTTTTGCATAGTCGCATACTGAATTCCTGAAAGACGAAGTCTTAACATGGGCTGATGGTTTCATGTTGGTATATTCCATAATTGACAAGAGTAGTTTCGCTTACCTTCGAGAAGCTAAGAAACATATCTTGAGTAATCGACCGCCATCCCCTGGAGGAGCTCAAGGACACGTCCCGTGCCCCATGGTCGTTGTGGCAAATAAAGCTGATCTCATTCATCTACGCCAAGTTAGCTCCGAAGATGGTAAGTTTGTATTTCAGTGAACTCTTAAATGAGATTGATTCACTTTACATAATTGTAATCAAGAATAATGCGGCGACAACGGTAATATCACTTAAGTGAATAAACTCAGCGAGTGGCAGAATATTTTATGTGGCTTTGGTACACTAGAAATCCAGTTCAGAATTCAAATCATTTTTTAATCTGGGAGTTGTTTCTGATGGCTTTGTGTTAGCTCTCTACATAAACTAGTACAGTAGAATCCCCCCCGAAAACTCGGACCTCGATAGCTCGACAGTTCGGGTAACTCGACCATACCCTTGTAGGTTGAAAAACCTCACGTCTAGCAAAACGTATGGAAGACAAAAAGACTTAACGCGTTTCCTTAAAAAAGTAGCCAGTTTTAGCAATGTCTGCTATTTAATTTTAGTTATAAACTGATTTATGCCCTCATAAAGTATTTTTCTGAGGTGCGTCTGATCAGATACATTACTGTATATCATGTATTTATTAATTTTCATTTTCATCTAGTAAGTACTCTATGTCTTCATAAAGTACGCACTTTTTTTGTTTAAGGGTTTTTGAGCAGTTTATTTTGTAATAAATAATTTTTTTTAATATGTTTTGTAATTAATATGTTGTACTTTCAAGCAAACAATACGTACAAGTATAGTACAATATTTTCTGGGGAAAAAACACTTGTACTTATTCTTTTTAATCCCATTCTGGATAACCCAGCATTTTCACGAACTCGGACACTCTTCAGTCCACATTAAGCCGAGTTTTCGGGTCTCTACTATATCAGATGTAACAGATATTAGTCAATGAGGGTCAATCATATACCTGCATGTACGACTTCATTTGTTTACCTGCTTCGTTATGCAAATGTTATTTAAAGATGTAGTTTTTCAAACATTACATGACAGAAGTTTTTGTTAGTTTCGAGTATTTTTAAAATGTTTTCCCAATTTTATATTTATAATAAGGTTATGATCATTTATAGATATCTATTTTATTAAGCAAATGTGGCGTGTCTTATGACGTGTCTACAATTAATAAAATAATAAAAATTAAATTTGATAAAAACGGTTTCAGATTATAAGATTAGTAAGCTTCTTAAATAACCCAAATTTAACTATTTGGGTGTTAAACTGCTACAAAAATCCATAATGAAAGAGGAAAAGCACTACGATTCGAAATCTTTCATTTAACTTTATAAGTACAAAGTTATCGATGAAAATATTGTATAAATAAATTATTTAAATAAACAACTCGGCAGGATGATTAATAATAGTTTTTTTCTGATCATTACTTGCAATGGTAGAGCCGAAAGAAATTCCAGTTGAATGATATCTTAATAAAAGATCACAAAAAGATGCATAGACAAAATCAAAAAATATGGATAATATAAATTTAAAGGTCAATAAGTTGGTTCAAAACAGAAGAATAATAAGGCAGAGGAGATTAAATAAAATACAGTAGCTTTCCTTATATGTGTTATAAAATTTTTATCTATTGAACTACAATGCCGCAACAGCTAAAAAGTTGAAAGTCTTCTGTAGTAATTTTTGAAATAGTGTCTGTTAAGATAGTATTGAGAATCAATTACCATACTAAACATCGTAATAAGAAGCAAAAAGGGATTTTTTTTCAGAAATAGTTGAAACAAAACCCTTCAAATAAAAATCTGAAAAGGAGTTCTAGATTAATGCAAAGTATTGTTAAAATAGCTGGGGTTTTTACTGAATTAATTTAGATCAAATTAAGAATTAAAATATCTATGCAATAGAAAATTGCATTGCTACTTCAATAATAATTTCTTTAACAGCCCTTTCGTGTTCTGATACTTGGAGACATATTGTATACCTTTTGAGTACCCCATTTGACTTTTTTATTGCATTTTTAAGAAAGCTACAGTTCTAACTGAAATATTGTGAAACACTGCAACTTATATATTTTTTTAAATTGCTATAGTTATTACTAGTTATTTTATCTTAAAAACATGAAGCTTCTCCCTCGTTTTTATTTTAAATTTCCGATGAATAATCAAATAGAAAAGATCTCTTCAGGGCTAACGTTATTTGATTTTAAAGTAAAATATTATTTGAAATAAATCACTATTCTGAAATTTTTAATAGGCTAAAGACAGAAATTCTAAAATATTTTCGTCTAAAAGAATCGATAGGTGAAAACATTTTCATGTATTTATTTATATAATAAATGAAGAAAATCCAAATCATTTAAAACAATTTTGTTCATATGAATAAATAAATCATATTTTCTTTGAAAAATAGTTTTCAATTTAATTTGCGACTAAGATGGATCCGATTTAAGATTTTAACCGAAATCTTGAAATTCATGCCTTGCAGGGGAAAAGCTGGCAAAAGATCACGATGCTGCTTTCCTTGAAGTAGCCGCATCGGAACACGTCGACCAAGTAGCTGATGCATTTTACGAACTCTGTCGAGAGGTCCATACCTATCGCAGGCGGTCCAAGCAATCTCTGTTGGACCGTTTAAAATACGGTGCGAAGAATTCCAGAGGCGAGGGCAAGAAGAAAGCTGAAAACTGAAGTGAAAGATAAGTTGCTTGGATGAATCTAAAGTCAGGGAACTACTGGCTTCAGGTGCAGAAAAGATGAATGTATTAAATAAACAATATATGCTCAAAACTTTCTTTGGAATCAATCTACAAGTTAGAAGGGTTTCCTTAGAAGTCAAGCATATGTATATCATTTTTATTTATTAGAAGTGTATATTCCAGCTTTCTTATTATCTGTATCTGCATATTCAGCACTCACTCTACGGATGATTCAATGTTTCTTGCCATAATATATTTATGTGAAATCGTGAATATAAATATTTTAGTGATTCTAAAAGCTATCTTGAAGGCATAAATGCTGTAGATTGAATATTACTCAATGCTTTTGCTAAACAAAAAATTTGCAGTGTTGGTGTAAGAAGTATTTGACAGTAATTTCTTCAAATTTAAGTTAGATTAATGACGTAAGTTATACTAAAGAAGTTAAAAGAAGAACAGTTGGCCTCTATTTAACGAAATCGCTAAATCTCAAAAAAATAGAGATTCATTTTTTTTTTGTATACTTTAGGAACTTTTTGAAACAAATTTTAAATTTATAAATACTGTATAGTATTTAAAAAGGTAATTATTCACACATTTTTTGTGAATTAATTTGTTATTTATTTTATATATCTTACCCATATCAAAAAGAAATTTGCAAGGAAAACGAGCCTCCCCCCTCCAAAAAAACATTGTCCGTGAATACACTGCATTTCAACTTTAAAAATAACTTTATATTAAAATTAATGAATTTTTTAATGATATTTTTTAATTTTAAACTTACAAGTAATTTCAAACACACGTTATTTTATTACCAGGAATTTTAAGCATACACTACCACACATGCATCCTTAAATTTAATTACTGTTTAAATCTGTTAATTTTATTTGAGTTTTTGTTTGAAAAACTACTCAAATTTTATTGCTCTGTGTGAGTTAAGACACACGGTAAAATCAGTTCAAGGTCATTGAACATCATAAAATGAGCAAAAGGGAGAATAATTCGAAAAATGTCCTAAAGTATTTCAAAAATATGGAGGGGGAAAAATCGAATCATAAGAGAAAAAGTTCGTTAAATAGAAAATACACTTTTCTGTTTGGAGGTTATTTTGTTAAGAAAGAAGTAAAATGTTCTTGCTTCTAGGAAAATGTTCGTAAAATAGAGGTTCGTCATATGGAGGTCCGACTGTATTTAAACTGATAGGTAGGGGAAATTTTAGGACTAGCATTTGTGACACCAATGCAATTTATTATAAAAAATAAATTTTTAAGTAAGGATTTTATGCGTTTTGTACGTAAATATAATTAACCTTTTTAAAAAAGAATAAGATTCCAGATTTAATATTAAACCTTATCCAAAATGTGATAAATTTTTCTTAAAAAAAATGCATTTTTACGCGTGAATGAAGTGGGTTTATTAACATTTAAAGAGCTTTTTCATTAGAATTAATTAACAATAACTCAATTAAATCTTGCTCAAATGTGAAAAAAAAAAGGTAAGTAATTAAAGATTTTCCAAAACTCTGAAACCGTAACCATGCTCATTTTTTTCTGTCAAAACAAATTTCGGGGCTGATATAGAAAATTAAGTTATAAAAGGTAATCATTAATGTATTGAAGAGAGAAAAGAAAAGATTTGTTTCATGAAGCTTTCACCACGCTGTCTTTTGTTTAATGAATATTTGTTTTTTTTATAATTGAAGAAGGCACTGCTAATGATTCTTTTCTATTGTCTAACGTCTTAAGCTCTTAAGACGCTAAGTCAAAATATCGATGTTGAAGACAAATGTGTAATCGATATGAACGGTGTTTAATGAAACAAAGAAAACTATTAGAGAGCATCATTAATAAAGTAATTATATTTTCAAAAAATCCGAAAGTTCGTCATTAATTTACACACAATTGATGCATTTTACTAAATTTTCTTATAGTTACACGTATCGTATGTACCTGATTGTATAAAAGATAATCCTAGTATTTTTTTATTTTATGAATATCACCAGTATAAAAATTTAAAAAGGTTATGTATATATATATTTATAGAGAGAGAGAGAGAGAGTATTTAATTTAATGTATTTTTCTTGACATGTATATAGCAAACAAAAGATTATTCAACGAACACATTTATCAAAAAAAGTATCGTTTTACTTGTTTTTTAAAGTTTTTGTTTGCTTAAGAACTGAAGAAATACAATATTTTTCAATTTTCAAATCTTATTACAAATTTAATTAAATATATGAAGGTATTTATGCAGATGTGACGCAATAATTGCATTTATTTTCAAAATAAAAAAAATTAAAAAATGCTTTATTAGAAAATATTTTAATAATTTGCGTAAAAAGTAAAATAAATTCGGGAAATCTTTCTTTTAAAAAAAAATCTAGGAAAATTTTAAACTACTTTTGCTAAAAAAAATGTTAAATATTATTAAGTGGTCGATCAAAATATTTCTAAAAAGAACTTACAATTCTATTTGATTTGTATCTAACGCTTTATAATTTAATTTTTCTTATGAGAGATTTGAGTAGAATCAGATTTTTAAAATTTTGAGAATAGGAAATAAACTTTTCAAAACAAAATTTACAATATTTCAATTGCAAAAAAAAAAAAAAAAAAAATCAAAATTATATTGAGTGATCCTTAATATTTTGTATTTATATTTATTTCTCGTAATTTTTCTCAGTAATAAATTAAATAACAGTAATTCTATCTTACATAGAAATCTTCTATTTTAATTATTGTATAATTATTTATATAATATTCTTTTTAAGATACATTAACAGATTTAAAGTTATAATTCGGCAAAAAAAGAAAAAAAAATTACGTTTTTTTATTTAGAAATTAATTAGTGAGCATTATATATTTTAGTAGTCCAACCATGAGTAGCATCCAGTTAATTTAGCCTTAGACTATGAGATTTCATCAAATTCAATTAATACTTCTTTATTATTATAAAATTGAAATATTAAATTGTAGCTAAAATTAGTTTTCATTTGAATTGTTTAGTTGAGAAAGAAATAAAAAAACAAGAATGAAATAAATAAATAGAATTAAAATTCCCACATAAATAAAAATGCTAAATATCATAATTTTATTTCAATAATTGCCGCTTGAAATTTATTTATGTTAAGTTGTAAAAAATAAAGAGATGATCGTGCAAACATTGGGCATATTAACAATATTTAAAAATATTTTTAGTCATCAACAAGAAAATCTTCTGATTAAAAAATACACCAAAAAGAAAGCCAAATTACTGAGAAACAGTTTCCGAGTTAAACATTGCCGACTCACAACTTTCGTTTTAGTTACCAATAAATTGATCAGCTCATAAATTGTCAAAATTTTACCGTAAAAATTTATTCTGTCTGTTTTTGTTAGTTCGTGTTACCGTTCTAGTATCTGTTTTCACCAATAAGAAACTAAAAATTTGTTATGATATTGAGAATTTCTCGTATAATTCGTGCTGCATTAAAGAAAAACTTAAACAAAAATTAAGCAATTTTTTTCATCAATTAATTTATTGATGTAGTAATTCATACACAATCAGGAATTCAAAAATGAACTGAAAAAGCAATTATATGCAATTTATATTTTTTATTTATTTTAATGCAATTTATATTTTTCTAAAGAGGGCTATTGTTTTGGCCCTCAATAAGTTGGCCATCTCATCACTTTTCAAATTTATGCAGTAAAAATTTGATTCTTTAAGACCTAGTGAATATACACCCCTTAGCCGACTAAAAGTATTCTCTTAGCGAAAATTTATTTAAAATGTTTTGTTATCAGTATTTTATCTTAATGCGATTTCAAATTTTCAATTATGCACATTAATCAAACTATTATAAATACCTTCATAAACTTAAAAAATCAAAAAAATACCTCAAATGTAAAAAAAAAAAATTTATTTTATTAAGTATAAAATCATTATTGTTTCTTTTTTCGTTAATGAGCTTCTGAATAGATATTTGTTGATAAGCGTTCTGTATGAATATGAAGTGTAATGTTTAGAAAATGAACTAGTAATAATTGAATTATAGTCTTACTGATGATTCTCTATCGTATGCATATGGAGTAAAATACTTGAATCTTTAAAATATCTAAGCAAAGGAAGGGAAAGTCAAAATATTTTATGGAGAATTTTTATTAATTTCAAGTTTAATAAAACATCAACAATAAAAAAAATTGAAAAAATTTGAATTAACTGTAAAATTTTAAAAATTTCACCGTGAGAGATTAGTTGAAGAGTTACAAAACAGTTACAGTTACAGGTTTTGTGGGATATGGAGCAGCAAAGGCTATTATCCCCAATACATAATGAGTTATGGGGTTAAATGTGTTTGTTTTGATGTTATTTACTTCAGCAATGTCATAAATATAGTTTTTTTTTTCAGCTTCATTTAAACAAGCACATTTTTACTTCAATATTTGTTTGTTTAAAAGAGGGAAGAAAATCATAATCAAACAAATTTCCTATTTCGCTTGGAATAACTTACTTATGAAAAAATATTTGTATTTTTTGCACTTTCTCTTCGCTCTGGCATTCAAGTTAATAAGTTATTGCTACGCTTAGATTCCACAGTAAGATTATGAGACAATTAATTATTGCTATTACGTATTTATTTAAACTTTTCTGCTGTGATGTTGAATGAAAAAGTGACATTGTTTTTATCTTAAAAAGATTGATTCACTTTTTCGAAGGTACTTTTGATATATATATATATATATGTTTAGTTTTATTAATATATTTTTCAAGAAGTCTGTACAGTTTTTCTTGGGAATTATATAATATATATTTGCAGTGTGGTGTCCAGAATTTTTAATACAGAGCGATTTGAGAAGAATTCACGCAAAGTTAAAATGTTTTCGCTGTAAATATAATACTTTTTGCATTTAGGAATTGCTTTTTGTGATTTCTCTCTTCTTGAACCATGATCTTCTTCGTAAATGTCAGTGTCGAGCCATTTCAATTCGTAAATGCATGCATCGATGTATAAATGTGTAAAAAAACTATTTATAGTCTTATTCAGAGACTCATGCTTACCGCCATTGAAAAAAAAAGAATTTAGATTCTATGTGTGATTTACTTAGTATATATGTCAAGTACTATGTGTGTGTGTAAATATGTCTCTGTATTTCGCAAGAATATTAACCTTATCGGACAAAACAAATTGCTCTTTTTAGGATATATTTAGCAGTGACTCCTTCTTGAATTATTGAATGATGTATTTTTGCTATTTCTAAAGATAGCCGTTTTTAAAACTATGGGAACTGGTAGCAAAAGTTCTAATTTTGAAAATTTGAAATTTTTATTGATTTTTATATGTAAGAGGGACGTAGTGAGAGGTATTTTGATGATAGTTTATTTAAACATAAAAGATGGAACGATATATAAGTTGTAAGGTTATTTTTATCCTACATTTGTTAAAATTGAATTCACGTTACAATGACATGCAATAACAGAAGTTTAGCTTGAAATTGTGTAGTTTTATTTATTTATTCATTGTTGAATTATTTTTGTATTGAGGAAAGAACACATTATTAGTACTTGTAGTAATTTCATTGTTGTTTTGTTCCCAAAAAAATTTAATTACAAAATACCATTTTTTATGTATATCTTTTCCTATCTTTCGATTTACGGTATTACGTACGTATTATAAATTAAGCCAAAAATACAATACAGTAATGCTCCCTAACTTACGCGATAGGTGGGTCTGAGTGATATCGCTTAAGTTGGAATACAATTTCGCATACAAATCATATAAATTATTTTTAGTAGGAGCTGGAGAAGAAAGATAATAATAATTTAGAAAAAAATGTTTTGTAAAATCTTAGATAACACTAATATAAAATCGCAAATCGAAGTTACTTTGTTGTAGAACGTTTCATAAAGTTTAATCAAAGATAGTCTGCTGGCTCAAGGATTTTTTTTTCTTCCGCAAAATTACCTTGTAGCATGTTAGTAATCTTTTTATTCATTGTTTTGTCGAAAAAATACGTTGTTCATTGGAATCGATATTTTCTAAAGTTTGTACACCTTTTTCAATTAAACTGAGGTCTCTTTTGTCAAATTCCCATCATTCGGTCTTCTAATTGAACTGGATCTAAAAACTTAAGTTCTTCAATGTATTACTCTTGCTCATGCATTTCTATGAGCTCATCAATTGTAAGCTCCTGATCGTTGGAATCTAGCTGTTCTTGATTATATTAAAGTAAATTAAAATAAATTTTTTAAAAAATTAAAAAAAGACGTTCCACGTGATACGTCTGAACATGTACATTATCTAAACAGGAAATGGAGAATGAGAAATCGGGTTGTGTAGCGCTCAACCAAAAGACGAATCGACGAGATTTGAAAATTGCGTAACTGTGGGATCGTGTAAGTTGGGGCAACGTTTGTTCTGGTATTACTGAATATTTTTTGTCATTTAAGTATAAGTAAAATGAGGGGGGGGGGGTTAAACACTGCTTTTTAAAAATAAAATAAGAGAAAAAAGCAGGCAAATATTTGTTTATGATTAATTTAATGACTTTATCTGTTTTATAAGAACATTTATTTTATGTTATTTTTACTTTATTGTATTCTTATTATTGCATGTCATTGTACTTATTAATAATATGATTAAAAATAAATACGTGTAGTTATTATTTAGCACTATTAGGTATTTTAAACTATTTAACTCTGACTTTACGTAGAGTTGAAAGATAAAACGAACAAATATAACAGTTTTTATTTAAATAATTGAATAATTCATATGTTTTACTCTCTATGGTACGAATTTTGGTTGCTTACAATGTTTGCGATGTAAGTACATAAAGTTTTCATTTTTCAAACTTATGAAAAAATAATAGAATTTATTATTTTATATTCCAGTCAAGCTTAATGTGTTATAGAATGTATAATAATTGCTACTAGGTAATTATTTAGTTATCTACAGTTTTTAATTTCATTGTGTTCTCTTTGAGAGGTGTTTTATCCTTCTTCCTTCAGATTTACAAAAGCAAGCTGTTTGTAATGTATTTATAATTTTTGCCATCTATGTATTTACTAAGTGTTTTTCAATTCTGATGAATTGTGCAGCATATCTTGTATCAAAACTGTGAAATCTTTCAAGCGAAAGAATTCAATATTACATGTCTTAGATGTTGGTATCGATGTTATTCATGTTATATTTAAATGATCAATGTAAGTGTATATGCACAACTGGAAATAAGTAAAATAAAAACATAGAGAGAAATATACTTTTAAAAAATTTCGGGCTAAAGTTGGATAGCATATAAAAAAAATATTAGTTTTCTTCTAAATTTATAATTTTTTATACTTAACATAATATTAAAGTTGCTTTATGTTGTTGTTGTTTTGCTAATGCCACCTGTCTGACGTAGTCAGATCGAGGCCCACGAAATTCATCAGGTTACTCTATTGTAAATATTATCAAATAAGCGCAATGATTATTATGTAATGTTAAATTTTGTTTTTTAAAAATATATATGTTTGGAAAAAATTTTATATGCATATTATATGAATAATAATATGGATTTATATTTTTATTATTATCATTTTTGTAAATGGGAACTAAAATATTCAAATTCGATAATCATTAAAAAAAATTGAGAAAGTATATTTCTTACTGATTATTGTTTTACTTATATTTGAAAATATAAGATATATATGCTTTGATGTATAAAATGTAGAATTTGTGTACTTCTATAGATTTCCCAACATGCACAACTTGGGGAGTCCATTATAAATCTACATGGTACTGTAACGCTTTGTATGGTTCTTTGCTTATTTAAAGATGGTTCAGTATTTTCTCATTTCTTCTTTTTTATGTAAAATATCTGCAATATAAAATATTTATACTTAAAAGTTGTGAATGTCTATGCCTTTTATGTAAAATATTCGTAACTATTATAAAATTCTACTTGTTGTAGACATTTTTTTTTCAAATTATGTCTCTTGTCATAGAAACAAACAAATCTAAATATATATAAGAAAAAATCAAACATTCAAAATTTGTTTTTCGTGATTAGTTATGTTATTTTTAAATTTTATTTTATTCTTTATTTTAAAAAATGAGTATTCCCTCTGAATTTTCCATTTCAGAATGAATATTTTTCCGTTCAGGGACCAGTTAGATTAAACATGATTAAATTCTGATCATTTTTTTTTTGATTTGGTAATTATGTTACTGCAGCATAATTACCAAACCTAATTCTTTTTTAGTTTGGTTTCTTAACTTAATGAATAAAGAAACAATTATAACTGATGAAAAGGTATTTAAATTAAACAATTTGATCTAAAAATATATTCAAAATTGTAAATCAAACTGTAAAATATCCGTGTTATAGTATCACAAAATATTATAGCTGTAGAATTCAATTATCTTTATACGTTGAGATTGATTTTTAGCGAATTTCCCGTTTATTTAAGTACAAATGTTTAAAAGTGCGTTATTTTAAATTTCAAATATTTTAATTCTTGAAAGTATTTATAAAAGTAAAGAAGCACTTTTTTTGTATAAAATTTCCTCGGACGCTATTCGTATTTTTAATGCTTAAAGTTTCAATAATTTTTAAGGTTTAAAAATCGTGAGAAATAATTTATTGAGATTTTTGCTTTCGTATATCTTTAATTGTCACTTGAGATATGAAATTAAAAATTAATTTAAAAAATAATATTAATTGTTAAAAATAATTTTTTTCTAATGGACTCTATATTGCAGGCATGGCCCAAATCTGAGTGCCATTTCATGATGGTACCACCTGGTGACGGCTCTCGTTATCTAATTTGTTATATATATATATATATGTGTGTGTGTGTAATATATATTGTTGTGATTTAATTTTCCCGAGAGTACCAGAACTGAGAGTACTGATTATTATACCTGCAGTACTTTGTTAACGCAAGAGTGCATTTTGATAAAACTTTTGAATTATAAACCTTTATTTTATTGTAGGGGTAACTGAACAATTTATTTTGCACACAAGGAAGTATTTAAAAAAAGATTTAAAACACCGAAACATTTAAAGAAAAATACTTTCCTTTCCTTTTCAGAGCTAAAATGCCTAAGGTTTTTTAGCTTTGGTTTCTTAAAAACTAGCATTAACTTTTCAATTTCTTAAAAAGGCAAACGTCTGCGGTGACACAACGCAGAGAAAAGATATAAATAGCTGGTACAAAATACTAGAATTGAACAGAATAAAATATTTGAACAAAAACTCTTACTAGCAGGGAATGTGAGTAAAAAATAAATAAGTAAATGTAGAACTTCAAACTAAAAAGAATAGGTACGAAAGTTTTATAATATATTTCTTAAGTAAGGAAAATGTGCGGTTCGTATCTTTCTAAGAGTATCAGAAGTTTGTAATTGCTACAGTAGAAAAGAAAGTGTATTTAATTAACGGAATAAAGTTGACTAAATGTGTTTGATGTTCAGTTTAATTTAAAGCTCACTAAGGCTTTTTCCTAAGAAATTTAATGCTATTAACCCCTTAACTGCCGATTTAAAGTTATGCGATTCGCTCCCCAGTGCCTCCGTTTTTCACATAGGCGCACGTATGCGGTGTATCAAGGTGGGGGACAAATTAGCTAATTTTTCTCTGAAATGAGTAAATCCTTCTCAAACACATACACTATCAAGGTCATTTTATTGCATTCCAAAGCCTTCAGAAAAATTTTACTGATAGCAGCACAAAGAAAAGAATCGTATTTCGGAAGGACGGATATATGCGTTAGGGGCACGCAAAGCTACGGTTGAACAAGACGGATATATACGCCGGTGGTATTTAAGGGGTTAAAAGTTATTTTTTTAGGATTTTAATCCAAAGTAACTCCAGATATTTTTTCAAGTGTCCCTGTTTACAAGATTGTAGACAAAATTAGTTAAGTACATTTTATTTTTTAAATAGAGAACCAACGAACCTTCTTAAGATATTTTTTTGACTAATCATTTTTTTTTTTCCGAAAAAGATAAGTTTTGAATATATATACTTTAACTCCTACCTGCATTTTTCTAAACGAGATTACAATGCTGTGCTTGATTTGCAAAAATATTGCAAAGGTAAAGTAAATTATCCTTTGTTTTTGTTACCCTAATATTACTGAAGCTTCAGAATAAATTAGGATAGCACTGCAAGAGAAAACTAATCAGATAAGTAATTAAATGCAACGAAGAAAGAAATTCTGCCAAATATTTCATCTTAAGAACTATTCACCATTAACTTTTTATGGGACTTTTTAAAACGCTGTTAATAAAGAATGTAAAATATTTTCACACACATTGGAACTCTTATTTCAGGAATTTGTTGGGCTAAGGAAATCAGAAATGCTTTTCTTTATCTAATTTATAATCATTTGATAAATTTCGTAGAAATTTTCAGAATTAAGTAAGTTATATTTCTAAAAAAAAAATGTTTTGTATATTCTACCTTTGAACTCCAAAAAAAAATTTATTCATCCCATGTGGTTTGTTTTACGTATTGCAGAATTAAAAAAA
This sequence comes from Trichonephila clavata, assembly GCA_019973975.1. Lineage (NCBI taxonomy): Eukaryota > Metazoa > Arthropoda > Arachnida > Araneae > Nephilidae > Trichonephila > Trichonephila clavata. The sequence continues at coordinate 144,636 of BMAO01025109.1, read as the reverse complement.
TATTTTTAAGCAGCAAAATAGTTTTCGAACACTTATGCAGTACTTTGTCAGTCACTTATCCATCATAAGCAACACATTAATTATGAAAATAAAATATTGCAGAAGTTATATATTTTATACCGGAATCAGACATTGTATGCCTTTTAGTCGATAGTTTTGATTTTTATGATTATAAGACAAAAATTATTTTACTCACACACCGCTTTTACACATTTTTACTATTAAAATGTACAGTATTCCTCATTTTTTAAAAATCAGTACTTTTTTTTAAACTACGGATTAAATATTATTTCTCGATAATTTAAATTTTGCGTACAATGCAAAATGAATTATTTAAGTGTAAAAATGTATAATAAGCATAATCATATTTCGTAATTTTTTAAAATTATAATTTTGAATAAACAGTAATAAACTCCTTAAAAATATTAATCAAAATGAAAGCGCTTATATTAATTTTTTTATCTTTAAAGAATGTATAGTACTCTCAAACAATTTTAAGTAATTCCTTACAAAAATTTAAGCGCTCGATAAATTTAAAAAATAAACAATTGAAGAGCAAAATTGCTGTTGAAGATATATTTTATTCAGAGGTTACTCATTTTTAAAATCCTTTGTTCAATTTATTTGTATAGTTGATATTTAATTCTATTATTTGTGAATTATTAAATCACAAAGCAAGTGTTTTGTTTATTTGAAGTGTCTTCATCTCAAAAATGCTTTTTATTTCTTAATGTAAACATCATAGCATTTTTATAATTGATGATCTAAAATACATATCATTTTTAACAATGTTTGATTAATCAAATAGACTAAAGTACACTGAAAAGTAGTTTTAGTTCTGTGATTTAGAAGTTTAGATTTTATTTTTAAATTCTTTTAATATATCCGGAATTTTTTCAGGTTTTAGTGCTTGCTAGAATTAAAATAAATATCAATATATACGTATATACCACTATAAGAACTTCTAAGCTATGCGATTCCAATCAAACTTTATTGAAATATGTGTTATATGTGTATGTATACTTATCAACTTTCACTGTGTATCTAGATATGCCATGCTATATTGTACAATTGTAATTAGTCAATATTGTTTCAATGTTCATGTTACGTTAACGCAATATGGTAGATCTTATTTATTTTTTAAATAAGTTCGCACTTGCGTCGTCTCTTTTGTGTATTGGTTATTCGATATTATAAAATTATGAAATGTAAGGCTTTTGTCTAATTTTTTTGTGTCGTCTCATCAATTTCTTTCAAATAGATGCATATATATTCTTTTCATAATTACATAAATATCAACACACGCAAAATTAAATTATTACAATCTCTGTATAATTTAAAATGAGAGTTGCTTGAAATAATGAAGCTAGTAGTTAGAGTTTTATATAGTTAATCGTGTTATATTGAGCGTAGCGTATAATCCTGTGCTGTGAGAATGCTATTCAGCTTATCAAATAGTTAATAGATTAATTGATATAAAGCTTTAAAGAATTAAGAGTATTTTACATTTAAAATTAGGAATGTTTAAGATTAGATAAATTTTTAGTGTAAAAACCTGTGATTTTTTAAGATAGTTTTAGTTTAAAAAGCTGTGAAAATAGGCGTGGATCCGAATGGCGGACGGGGCTTAGTCTAGAAAATAAAAGAGCAGTAAGAAATACTGAGTTTTTTTGTGAAAAATTCGTAGAAGAAAATTAGAATAAACCGTGGAATGAGAGGAGCTGCTTTGATTGGCCCACAGAATCGTCCATTATGTTTGTTTTTCTTATTTGAAGGAAAAATCAAAAAATTTAAGAAGTATGAAAATTTCAAATGATAACCAGTTCATAGATAATAATTTTTGTATGTATTTAAATAATAACCAATAAAAGGAAATTAATTGTATTTTATTTTAATGGAATGAGCCAATTTTTAAGAAAGTTTTTTTTAACAAATACGAATGTGATGTTATAGTCCACTAAATAATCATTAAAGAATTGTGTGTATGTTAACATGATATAAAACTAAAAATAGAATCCAACCTTATTATTTGAGAGTTTTGGTACCAGAACTTTTTTTTATTATTACTGAGTATTTCTGAATTGCCTGTTTTTTTTCATCTCAAAATCATTAACCACAGCCACTTTGCAATTTTGGAACATGATCAGATGGAGAGGTTGTTACCTTACTCTGCACATATATGCCTCGCTCAAGCGAAAACAAATCGAACATGTGACAAGGCAGAAATATCCCGAGCCAGCTACGGTTTCGCGACTTTGACTATTTTGTTACATTGGCAGTTGGAGCCTTTATCAACCAACAAGACTCTAAGATGTTATTTTGGTGAGAGAGAGGTCTGGATTCAACACGAACATATTACTTTTTATAATCATTAATTATTCTGAAGAATTTAATAAATACATGGGACGAACAACATATTGTCCATAATAAAATAATTCTCAAAACAAACTATCTGTTCTTTGTTTGGGATAAAAGGCACTTTATTTTTGATAAATTTCTGTAATGGAAACAAATTTTAAAGAGGTTTAAGAGAAAAAATGATTTGGAAACTGTACAAAAAAACCCACACATAAGCCAAGAGAGTTTTGTATCTAATATTCACTCCGGATAAATGTGTCTGTAGAATATAAATATCAATAGAAAATCTGTATTTAAATAACTGATTATTTTTTGTGGTTAGCTTAGATTCGATGGTACTTTTTAGATAGGAGCGATTTTGGTTATTTCAACTGCGCTATATACATATATATATATATATATAGTTACTATATTTAAGTGATATTTGAAAGTGCAAATGTCATGATCATTAACTGCTTCCAATTCTCCTAATAATATGATATTATAATCACAGAAGCTTTATTTTGCAAAGACATTTTTTTTATCGCAGTGAGGATATATTTACGTCACATTATAAACAGACCAAGCAATTTTGAACCACGTTCAAGTAACGAGGTCAGCACTTGAGCTAGCACTCTCTTCTACAATCTACCACATTGTGCCATTGGGAGGGCTTTGAGCAACGACAGATTTATAACGTACATCTACACAGATGGTGGTGGACCTTGTGACGGATCTATACGTGGCTCTACTAACCCCTTGAGGACTCTTTATGGAAAATATTTAATTCAACCAACTTTTCCCGAGTGAAGAAAGTGTGATTAGGCAAATGAAGCATATTATATAAATTCTGTATTCGCGAGTTTTAAGAGTTAGTTGGTGAGTGAAGGATCGTGAAATGATTAAGTACAATCCTAGTATATCAATTGAAGATTTCTAAGAGAGGATCAATCGATGGTGATTAAATCAGGATAAAGATCGCATTCAAGGACTCAAGCGTAGGACTCGACTTCATAAAAGTAAAGGTATCGTGATCCTTGTTTAATTAGAAGTTAGCTTATTAGTGTGCGACTTATTTTATATTGAGCATGTTTAAGCTATCGTGGAATCAGTTGAGGGTCCGTATTATTATCCCCATGTTATTGAATCTCACCTCCAAGCTCTACTATCTGATCAGTTATCTGAACTAGATTGTTATTGTGTCTGACTGATAATTTGGTGTGAATAAATTAATTAGAGTGAATCATGTCTACTGATTATTCAGTTCCTCCCACACACCTACCCGGTTCCGAGGGTAGACAAGGGGGCTCAGAGGGAAGCAAGAACCGACAGGCATTACAACCTCGTCCTTTTGAACCTTGATCAAGTGATGAAGACGACACCTGAGCTGACACTACCCTCTCCTAACCACCACACCTCACCAATGGGAGGATGTTTGAACCTCAACATTTTCGACGATTACAGGCCTCCTCTGTACGGTGGATCTTCAGCGGCTTTAGGCTCAAACTCATGACAAGCCGGCCATTAGTCCGTTACCTTGACCACAAGGCTATCACAGCCACGGTTGGTCATCAGTGACACTAAGACTCGAAGTAATGACCATTAGACTACCTCAGCTATCACTTGCAATCGCCTCCTCTTGTCAAATAATTTGAAAAATTTTCATGATTTACATCTCTCATCTCTAACGAGGAGCTACAATAAATAATGAAACATTTTAAGAAAAGTAAATAATAATTAATTTACTTAATTATAAAATAACAAATGAATTATTTTGTACTAATGTTAGTTGATCGAGAGAACATAATATTGCATAACGTTTCATTAAAATGATTTATTTTAATTACAGTACATCTACTTACAACGTTTGTTAAAAATAATCATTCCATTCTTTCCAACGATAATCAAATCATTCAACAGGAGATATTCCCACACATGTATTTCCAGTTTTTTATCTTTAAACTTAGACTAGATAAAAAAAAAATGTAATGTAACACTTAAGAGGCGAATAAAATGGAATGTGAGAAATTAATGCAATAAATTTTATTTAGATTCCCTTAATTTATTTAATTCAATAAAGAGTAAAGTAAAAAAACTTGGTTTCTAAGGAGTTTTTTCTTAATAAAAAAAGTGTTTTTTTCAGTGTGGATTTTTTTGTCAAATAAGACGTAGATTAAATTAAGCTTCGGCAGTTAGAGAATTAATATTGTTTCTTTATGATTTTTGTCGGAGAATGGAACGAATTATATATTATTAAAAGCACGACGTTTCTTATGGTTTTTAATGTACAAGAGATAAGTATCTGAGATTTTTGAAAAGCTCTCTTTGAATTTAATAGTTTTTCTCATGATAATTAAAGTTAAATGAGCTCTTTAAAATACTTAAATATGATAAAGAATTATTTTTTATCCCCAGATCCGATATAAACTATATTTGCTTGGGTATTTTTAAGCAAGAAACTTTTTATTGAAGCTTTTTTTTAAATATTTTGAAGCTTTTTATTAGCTTCACCTCTTTGTAAAGGAATCATTGCACTCGATTTTTACCCACTTTAAAAGGGTCGATTAATTCGAAATTTTACACACTTGTCAAGGACCAATGACATTACAATAATTTAATAATTGTGTTTCATTGTCCTGATAAGGATCATCAGGATTAATGAATTCCCATTTGATGACTAATTCCAGATCCCATTTTCAGATTTGGAGACTAAAAGATTAAGTTACAACCCTAAAGTGAAAACGTTCATGGTTAATACAAATACAACAAACAAACAAAAAAGTGTTCTTTATGTGAAAAAGGGGAGGGTGCTTCAGCAAATGATAGTTTTAAACTCTGAAAAACACGCTTTTATTGAACTAAAAAATGAAAAATAAATTATAGTTTTAAAAAAACTAAAATACACGCTTTTATAGTTAATCGAGCTAAAAAATGAAAAATAAGTTATAGTTAAAAAAAAACTAAAAAACACGCTTTACAGCTAGTCGAACTAAAAATAAAAATAATTCAACAAAATAAAGTGTTCTTTATATATATGTGAAAAAGGGAGCTTATATAGCTCTTCCATATTTCTTTTAGTTCGCGGATCCTACATTTTGCAAACCAAGCCGTATCAACGCACTTAGAGGATGCCAATGGGAATTCCAGATTTTAAGAAATGACGCATTTAAGTTTAATTGATCAATGAATAAATGATAGTTTAAAAAACTAAAAAAACACACGCCTTTATTGTAGATCCAATTTAAAAAATGAAAAATAAATTTTAATTAAAAAAAACGAAAAAACACGCTTTTGTAGTTAATCGAACTAAAAAGCAAAAAATAATTCTTTTAATATAAGAATAAAATGATTATTGAGAAAAGTAATGCCATTGTGGTAAAAGCGTGGGGTGCTTTGTACTACATTTTTACACTAACTCTGCATTTCGGAGTAGAACTAGTAAGAAATTATAACAGTTCATATCGAGCACCTCACGCTTTTATCACAATGATATTAATTTTCTCATTAATCATTTTATTCATATATTAAGAATTATTTTTTTTTTTTACTTTTTAGTTTGATTAGCTATAAAAGCGTAATTTTTTTAAACTATAATTTATTTTTAATTTTTTAGTTGGATCTACAATAAAAGCGTGTTTTTTTAAGTTTTTTTTTAAAACTATAATTTATTAAATGGAAAGACTGTAAAAAATTATTCACTATAGTATAATCTCTAAACAGGATGTTGCCGAATTGGACCGACAGATTCAGAGGGGTGATAGGAGTCAGCATGGGGACGACAAATACCCATAGAACAGGGGGTCAAAAACCACGTTTAGTACCACGCGATATAGTAACTGTCGGGAAGGCGACGAGTAACCAAACGAATGTAGGGATGTTGGATAGCCGTGGTAGGGTTGAAGAAACCTGCACTTAACGCAAATTTTCCACTTTTCCCAGAGTTGGGTAGGGTGTACCAGCCACTGTACACCAGGACGTGTGTTTCATGCATAATGATGCTCTAGTACATTTTTCGATCGAAGTGCGTATAACGACTTCCATGCTACATATCCCGAAAGGTGGATTGGGCGCGGCGGACTTGTTGCTTGGCATTCACGCTCTCAGGACCTCAACCCCATGGATTTCTTCTAGGACCACCTGAAATTGCTTATGTATTAGTCGCTGGTGGAGGCGCTGGCTACAGTGGAGGATTTCACGGTACGCATCGTCGTCGCTTCAGCTGATATCGCCAGCACACCAAATTTGAACGCGTCGGACAATCTTTCGTTCGTCAACGTCGACTGTGCTGTGACCAGTGCGGCCGCCATTTCGAACAATTCCTGAAGCAATCACTTCTCGGTGCATTTCTGGCGATGAGCTGTAATGCATTGTTCATATTCTAAACATGCTTTACGTCTAATAAATGCATTTCTTATTTATTATCACCCTATTTCATCTCACTCGACATAACACCCTTCATAATACAAAACCTTCATAACTGTTTTGTCGAAGTACTCCGACTGAACGTGGTTTGCGGCCACCGTATCAGCCGTATCAATAATACGGGGCCACCAAGCTACAAGGGCCTTAAAATGTGTAATATTCTGACACTTTGAAGTAAATGTCTTTTGTTTCTTTTTCAAAAAAGGGCTCCCAGGGAATTTTGATACAGGGCCCACTTACGACTAGTTACGCCAGTATTTGTTACCCCATGTCTAGGGTAATATATCGTCTCCATACTTCCTACTATGATCCCTCTGAGCTTGTCCGTCGAATTAAGCAACACTCTGCATGCGAAACTAGGCTGCAAATTGCAAATCGGGACATGTAAATTAAGAAATACTCAATACAGAATTTAAATTTGAGACTTTTCTGGACAATTCATAACATGGGATATAAGCCCAAGTAAATCATAATATACCATAACGAATATGTGGTCACGGTAACCTAGTGGCCATGGTCATGATCACGTGACTGGTCATGTCGAGTCGGGGCTCGAGTACAGGTATTACTGAAGACCCGCCGTGCAAAGTGGTTGATACACATTAAATCAGTCAGGGCTCAAATTCCTCACTTTGGTCTATTGCAGAAATTAAAAGAGTGGGGTGCTAGTCAATTGAGTGGCTCAGAATTACGAAGTCTGTCATCAATAGCCCTCGTGCTACTTTTGTTAACGCTTCCACCCCACAGCGAATATTTTTGACTGTAACTAGCACATTTACCTCTTAATTCTTTTAACTTCTCTATATACCAAGAAGCCTTAATGATATGAAAACATTTTCACAAGTAGTAGAAATTTTCAAGAATAACACACATTGTTCCTGTGACAGAATCTTCAAATGACTCTAAAATAAATCACTTAATTTGAAACTGACATATCCTGGCGTCATTTTTTTAGTTCTAACAAGACATTTATTCCATGTGTTAAAAATGAGATTTTTGAAATAAAAAAACTTTAAAACTTGAAGTGCTTTAGTTTTTATGCAACAAAGAGAATGTGTAAGTTTCCAGAGATTTACAGAATGAAAAAAAAAAGAATGCTCACAAATTGAATACATTAGTAAACACGTATGATATTTTACTTAATTTACTAAGTAATTTACTAAGTTTACTAAGTGGCTAAGTAGACACGCTACATTTAAGCCACTGAGCAGATTGATTTTACTACATTACTTAAAATTAGACCAATAAATGTAATGTTTAAAAAGCACAAAAATTGATTTTTGATGATATAGTCTTCAGCGCTCTTCAATTTTGAGATTCTATATTTTTGAACAACAAATCAATAATTATAAATCCCTTAAAATGACTAAAAAATTTTAAAAATTGAGCATTTGATAAAAATTTTAAAAAATTTAAAAAATTCTTAATTTCTTAAAGTTGTAAAAAAACGGCAGGTTAAACTGACTTTTTGCTTCAAGAATGAACTTAATTTAATATGAATATAATACATAAATTATTATTTTTTTAAAAAAAAGAGTACTCTGTGTAGCTTTAAAACCCTGCTTTTACATAAAAAGTAAATTGTCTATACGAAAAAATAATAAACCATTTTTTAAACCGATACATATAAATATGATATACCCTAGAGACACAGCTATACACAAGATGCTGTATCTAATATATCTGGGTATCTCTTTCCCAGCGACTGGGTTTTGAGAACTGCTGTTATTTTTATCATTAATAATATTTCTTCTAGTCCTCTAGAACAAATAGAAGCTCTTAATTTATTCCATGTCTTGCTTTCTTTCTGATTCAACGTAATATGCCACCATCTGCTGAACATACAAGTCATTTCAAGGTTCATCTTTCGTAAGTGACCTTGTACCACCCAAGAACTGAAACCGTGATACAAAATCCCGCCTCTTTTCGTGAAATAAACACCCAATACCCCTTCTTGCTTCAAGGATAATCAATATTGGTCTTTAAAAAGGTTTCTTTTCTTTGGTGTATATGAGAATAAGATGAATCATGGTACTGCAAAAAGCGGATTAACATCGTCTAAAATATCAGGCATACGGTGGAGCAACCGCACAAAAACTATTAATTAGCTACGATATTCCCAAGCGACACAAACTTAACTTTTTATATGCAACAGAAATTTCATTATCCCTCTATAATTGAACGCCCTACCATTTATTGAGATATTCAATAAATATATTAATATAGCGACTGCAGTAATTAAATGTCAAATAATAACATTCGAAGATTATTTTGATCATTTTAAGGGGAATTGAAAAATTTGTTCCCTACGTATTCTAGCATTTCATTTTGAAGCGAGAGAGAGAATAAAAAAAGTCCTCAAGTTTTTATATTATCTTAATAAACAAAGATATAATTTGATTAAATGAGAACATAATAAAAGACTACTGTTATTATTATGCATCTTTTTACTCTCATACAATTTTTTAAGCGTGCTATTAATTATATGAATTCTTATGGCTACAAGGACGAACTGCTTTGATAAAAAATTTCTATATAGTGATAATTATCAATTTACATGCATTAATATGTACATAGCATATATATCGCTCAACAACAATGTTAAATAATGCACAATAATAATAATAATATATATATATATATATATACTTTTTCTCATCTAAACTATCTTTCTCATTTAGTTTTCCTTTTTATTAACAAGATTATTTAGAAAACCTCTTGATATTTCGAACTAAAACATTACGTCTTGGTACACTCAATATTTCGAAGTAAAATCTGTGGCTGGCCAGACTACAACACGCGATAATTCGAAATTATGTTGTGAAACTCTCGACAATTCGAGCACTCACTACATGTATAATTCTGTAGCAAGCAGGTTGGAGCTTTCATGTTTTGTGTTGTATTGTCTCCGCGTGTCTCCTCTGCAACGTATCCCATTTGATGATCATCTGTCTGTTACCCTTTCTTTCTGTTTCACTTTTCCTCAGGCGAAAAAACACTTTTATTGCTTTCCTTCTTCAAGTGGACAGTTCTGGCCGCACCTGTTGTCAGCTCTCCATATATTTCGCTTAGCACGTGGCCTTGCTATTCATGTGTTGAGAAAAGATGGTCCGCTATTGTCAAGAAGAGATGCGTAGGATTCTGTATGCATGTATTGAATGTATTCATTTAATACAGGAGGTTTAACTTCTGTATAATATTTATACTGTATAATGTGTACTACATAGCATAATAAAATTGATAATACTAAATTATATCACTAACAAAGCCAGAAGATTTAAACCAGATTTCAAGAAACGCAACTTAAAAAATGATTGAAAAGTATATTGTACAAGAATTAACTAAGCGTAGGTATAAAACATGATGCAGAATTAGAAGTTTAAAATGCAAGAAACCTGAAGAGTCAATGGACTAAAATGAATATATATATCATAATTTCAACGATGGTTGAAATTATATGAAGTTCTCCATGAAACTTTTTGTAATGTCTTCGAACAACAGAGAAAAAATAAAATAAATATTGACAAAATAACACTTTTTTTTCTAGAAAGAGCCAAGAATCTCAAAAGGAGGAGGGGGGGGGGGACTAATATTCCACGAAATGTAAGAATGGTACTAAGTGTATCTTTTTCAGGCAAGAAATTTCATCTGAGACCAAAATAAAGTTATTCAAAATAAAAAAAGGATAGCTTGAATTTTTCCTTTAAATAAGTGCTAAACTGCTCTGTGTTTTATAATATTACTCCAATTTGTTATATGTATTTATAAAAACATGCGCGTGATAATACGTTTAAGAGGCATTTAAAAACTTTTTTCATTCAGAAAATTAAACTTGAAAAACAAAAAAAAAACTTTACTTAAAATTAAACGCAAATTTTAAAAAGGATTTATCACTCGAATTCTTCCAAAAATTATGACTGGAAGTAAGGATATATGTATAATAGTAAAAAAATATATATTCACATTTATTTTAAATGGAAGGATCACTTACTTGGAATATTTGTGATAAAATAAAAAAGTTCAAATAACATGATATGCATATTTTAATTAACTTAATTCATCTCAATAACATAAAATAATAAATTTGCAATTATCTGTCAAAAGTGTTTTTAAAACCAATAAATTTGCTTCAAATACACACTATTATGTAATTATTTTCAGTTATATGGCTGAAGCTCTCTGGGGCTCATTTTCTTTAGAGGAGTATGGGTGTCACAATCCCACAAGATGCCCTAGTTTACTGTCTGTGGTAAACACGGGTGTCATGGCCCCGGGTCCCCTAGTGATCCCGCTCTTTTTTCGCGACTCTCCTCTTGTCATACATTTCCTCCTTTCTTTCTTTTCTGGTCTAGAACACAGTTTAAAATTATATTGAATGTACATGAATAAAATTACAGGTTAATTTTTTTATTAGGTTACTTATTCATTATTAATAACATTTTGGTTTTCATTTTGTATGCATTGAATTAGTTTCATTTTTTCCTAAACTTTTCCTCTATAATTTTAATTATTGTATTACTTATTTGTTTTTTACTAACACCATTGGTTTGCCAACTCGCATGTTTGCCGTGTGCAGCGTCCCTTAAGGAGGAAAATGGTGTCCTAGGGATACCTTCTGCGATCCCTTTGGCCCACGTTTCGCTGTAGATGGGAGGCAGGAGAGAGCCCTTTCCTGTCAATCGGCTGGTGACAAGTCTCTTTGGAGTCCCTGGAGAGACATTGCTGTAGCGCTAGTGCTGCAGATAAGGGGTGTCAGATTTTCCTGTCGAATCCTCACCCTGATTCTGTAGTGCTATAGCCTGGGTGTGCTTCAGGTAAGCGCCAAACCTGACTATTGTCAGTTGACCGGACCATTGCCTCCCTTGTTGGACTCCGTGGTGGGTGGAGGCATGCCAGGATGAAGATTTCTTTGCACGTATGGATCCAAATATGCTGTGCCCGCGTAAAGGCCTTGTTTTACTAAACATAAACATCAACAAGATTGCTTCTCATGCTCGCTTTTTAATTTTATCTTTACCCAACAAGGAAATGGTAAGAAAATCTTCGTTTGAATTTGAGAAATCTATTCAAGGAGTAGGCGGAAAATCGAAATCCGTCAAAAAATTACGATCCGTTGACTCACTAACAGAAACTACATCTGTTTTACAGAGTAAATCTTTTTTTATTGGTAAACACATTCTTAGATTTCATCTTGACAGTTACTCCTCACAAATCATTGAATTCTTGTCATATCTGAACCAGGCCTTTTGTATGCCTTCGAAGATGAAATCCTGGAAAAAACTTTCTGACCAGGGTATAACTCATCTCAGAAGAATTACAATAAAAAAATAATAATTTTTTTACTAAGAATATAATTTTAACTTTCAATAGTCCTAAATTACCATCAGCCATTAAAGCTGGATATTTTAATAGTAAAATACATCCGTATATTCTGAATCCTCTGCGGTGTATCAAGTGTCAGAGGTTTGGACATTCTCAAACTTCCTGTCGCGATCAATTGACGGGCTCTAGATGTGCATCAGCTGAGCATTCTTCCACGGATTGTATTCTAGAGCCGAAATTGTAATTGTTCAGAATCCCATCCATCATTCAAAATTATACCTAAAATGGAAATTAGAAAAACAAATACAGGAAATTAAAACCAAGAAAAATATCTCCTATTTAGAAGCACGTAAATTAATAGTTCATCATTTAACCCAAGCATGTGCTCAGGCTGCTAAGCCTTCAGCTATATCTACTACAACCTAAAGAGATACAAACATAACAAATATCATTTTTCCACCTTAGTTATGTCTGAAACCAATATCTTCTGCCAATCAGATGCCAAGAACGTTCACAAATCCTGTAGTCTCCACATCATCCTCATCAACTCAAGCCCATCTACTTCCTCCCACATCTTCAGTAATACCAACCATACCAAGTGAATCTCAGTTACCTATACCAATTTCTACTACTACTACTATTTCCCCTGGCAATATCTTAAGCACCTTTGCTTCATCTTTATCACCTGAATCGTGCCTATTTCCTAAAGCTCTGATAAATTTTCCGCACTATCAACTAAGATTCAGTCATCTGTTCCTTTATTGGAGAGTGCCACTACCACATCCAATAGCCAACCTACTGTTTCATCTAAAATTCATTAGATCTCAGAAGATGAGGAAGTGATTTTGTATGATGTTGATGAAAAATTAATGGCTGATCATATACGAACTCGTTTGCTACATTTCATGACCCCTACCAGAAAACGAATTGTATGCTATTAGTTTCTAAAATGTCACATTTTACAAAATTGGATACGAATATGATTTTTGTTGTTATGTTTTAAGTTCCACATTATTAGCGAGAATTTCTAAATTCTGCACTATATAACTTGTATACATTATCTCCATGTGATTTTAATGAATTTTACCGCTTTTAGAATTTCAATGTTTTTAAAATCATTGTTTGGCGTAATTTAGCCAGAATTGGCTATGCGCCATAAAACTACAATCACTTACTCACTCACTATATGGCTAAAATTTGAAAGTGATATGAAATCCTGAACTATATAGTTATAGTTCAAAATGATGACAGATTGAAGCATAACAATGTAAAGCTTTAATTATCTAAATATAGTTTTTAAAGATTTTCAAAAAGAGTTTCCTAAAATTATTGATATGAATAGATGAAAATTTTTTTAATTTTTGTGAGCTTAATTACAAATATTGAGCGTTTGTTATGTCTCCTTAAAATTCGAAATGTAAAAGAATGAAATTAAGTTCGATTAAAAGGTTTTCATCACAGTTTAGTTAGAATTCATACATATTTCATTAGATTGATTGATTGATTGATTATCAACGTCGCAATAAGAAGCAACTTGGAAGCAATTATATTTTATTAGAGCACTTGCTGATAGCTTTTGTAATATGAATAACATGTTTATATTGTTCATTTATAATGATAATAAATAGAATATTTCATTTAAAACTATTAAAAATCACTACATTTTTCATTTTTATTTATTAATATACGAGTATCTAAGAGCTCAGTTGAACTTACAAAAAATGTTTAATATTGAGACAATTTTATAATTACCGTAAAAAATCCAGCGTGTAACACACATTAGCCGTATAACACACACCTGTACTTGAAGCTGCCTTTTCTTAATTTTTAGGTATATTCGCCGTATAACGCGCATCCCCTTTTTTTACAAAGAAACCTGAAATGTATATGCGCAATGCTCTTATGTTTTTAAGTAATTCATTCGGGATATTATTCCAAGACTTAAAAAAATAGTAATATACTTGTAAAACTACAGCCCTTTAAGTTAATAAGAAAAAGTATTAATTTTAAATTAACATTATCTTGAGAAATGTAGAAGCCTAATTTTTTTTCTATGCTCATATTTTTATTTTTTATTTTTAAAGCTCTCGTTTATATACCCGGAGTATAATGCGCACCCGTAAATTTCGAACATACTTTTTGTGTTAAAAATGCGCGTTATACGCCGGATTTTACGGTATATATATGTAATTGTTTAAAGATCATTGTATATGATTTTTTAAAATTCGTCTATGTAAGTATAATGAGTAAGTTTCGACATTTTTGTGTTGTGGTTTACGCCATTTTTATTTTTTTTGTTTAAAAGATAATTGTCTATGAATTTGTTTACAGTGATAACGACATCAGTAAGTTTGATAAAATGAATGATATATGTAAGTTAGGAAACTTTTGTATTATCCATGTTTTGTTGTTTTCAAAATGTAGATTGACTGATTCAAGATATATTTTAACTACAAGTAATTGCATGGACATTTTATATAAAGGATATAAAACTGCAAATTGATCCTACTTTTTCTATTTCTCTCCCGATGCGGGTACAATACAACACATAAAACGGTAATTTATAAATTAATCTTTCAATGAGTGGTTGACCAGGAATGCATCTATAAAAATAACATTAAAACAAAGAACTGAATATATGTTCAACTTTATTCTTCGAATTATATAAACAAATAGCAATTAAATAAGTTGCCAAAAATAATTTTTGTAATTAGATTCTTATGTTTCCATTATCAAAATAACTGTAGGAAATAACAAATTTCTATAGTGTCGTTATTTAATTAAAAAAATCTAACTCATATATGTAGGATCATTTTACAGAAATTAAAATTTAATTTAGTAAATCCTAAAGACCTTTCACAATATTTCTTTCTATTTCAATATATCACTTATTAATACGAAATATAAAACTCATTTATATTTGTCAGTTTCGCGTTAGAGGAACAATAGAAGAATTTATCGCGGGAATTTATCTGCGTTCATTTTTTCCAATGTAAACATTCCATTGAGTATTCATAAATATATTATTTTAGCATAGCATTTTCAAATAATATTACAGAACAAATGAAAACAATTTCAACATGGAAATAATACTTTGAATAGGGTTTAAATTTCAACTTGCCAATCACCTGTTACGAGAAACGACATCTTGAAGTTGGCGATTTTATTACATATGTTTCTAAAATGTTAAAGGGTAGGAGGTCATATATAGGTAGCAGAAAATAATGCATTTAAAAATTTAATCTCTTTTTCTAAAAATTTATACTCTTTTTCGTGATTGAATTATGCCGAAAGGTATGATTTTTGGGATGTTCTGAAAATAATAGAATGAAGGTTTTATATAATTTCATTACTACACTGCTGACCACCGTAAATGCAACACCCTGAAGGAAGCACACAAATAACATGAAATTTACAACATGCATTAGCAGAGGTGAGATATGCAAATGATTAGAATTTCAGTTCAGACACACATCACGCACTCCTGTGACGCCACCTCAAAGCGCTATTTTATTTAAGGCTTGGAGATTTCGACGATTTCAAGTTCGCCAATTGTGTTTTTCTCGTGGTTTTTCAAAAAACGATCAGTTATGACTCGTAGAAAACAGCGATCAGCTTTTGATCAAGTATCCAAGTTCGACAGATAGTGGCCTACCGAGATTGTGGATTATCTTTCAGGGAAATCGGTAGTCGTGTTGGACGAAACCAAACAACTGTAATGCGGATATGTGACCGTTGGTTGCAGGAGGATACGACGGACCGATGTGGTCGATCGCATCCACCTCAGTGCACCACTTCACGTGAGGACAGGCAAATTGTGCGCATAGCAGTGACGGATCGCTCAGTCACATCACGAACCATAGCACAGCACATTGAGTCTGTAACGCATCATTCAGTGTCTGCGCGTACCATTCGACGCCGTTTACAGCAGAGTGGTCTGTCCGCAAGACGTCCCTTGCTTGATCTACCCTTGACGCAGAACCACAGACGTCTCCGCCGCCAATGGGGCTATGAAAGAAGGATGTGAGCGGCAGAATGGCATGAAGTTGTCTTTACTGACGAGTCACGCATCTGTCTGCAACACCGCGGTCGGATTCGAGTCTGGAGACTCCGTGGAGAGAGGATGCTGAACAGCTGCGTTATGCACCACCACACTGGTCCTGCACCGGGTGTTATGGTATGGGGCGGTATTGGATATCACTCTTTCACTCTCACTGGCATTACTGGTACTTTAAACAGCCAGCGCCACATCTCCTAGGTGTTGGAGCCAGTTGTCCTTCCTTACCTTCAGGGCTTGGTCACAGCCATATTTCAACAGGGTAATGCACGACCACACGTGGCATGCATTGTCCAAAAGTTCTTCGTCAATCACCAGATTGAATTGCATCCCTGGCCGGCTCGCTCTCCGGGTCTTTCACCGATAGAAAACATGTGGCCCATGGTTGCTCAACGATTGACCCAGACTACACACCCAGATGCAACATCAGATCAACTTTGGCAACGTGTGGAAGCTGCTTGGTCTGCTGTACCCCAAGAACTCATCCAAAGTCTCTTTGAAGTAATGCCGAGGCGTGTGGCAGCGGTGATCTCCAACAATGGCGGCTACTGTTGCTACTGATTCTGGCAGGAACCACACTTCACAGAAGTCTATAAATTTAATCATTTGATACTTAGTCAACATGTTATCTACAAAATAAATTTTGTTGGGCTATCTCTTGTCTTTCTTGGTGTTGCATTTACGGTGGCCAGCAGTTTATTTGTACAATCTACTATGTATGAAAGACGCGGTTGGTAGTACTCTCACTCTGTGTGATTTTGCTGTAAAGAAAATTATTTTTTACTGGTGCATGAGTCTTGGTAAACGATATCTTTAATCATAATTAAAGATTAAATTTTATTTTATGCCATATTTTTCCTTCATTCTGTTCTGAAGATCAATATTTAAATGATTTTATTTATCTAAGAGAGCTTAAATATTATATTGAAATCTTGAAATATTGTACTTGAAAATTTAATGATTTTATAAAATTTTAAGCACTCTGTCACTTTTGCGGAAATTACTGCACACCTTATTGAATATTCTTAAAAATACACAAACAATTATGGATTAGTTCTATGTATCCTATAAAATTAAATTTTCTTAGAATTTAATTTCAAATTCGCTGATGTTTATTATTCGTCTTAAATATTTATGCCATTATAGTCCCCGAGGGTTTTTGTGCATTATTTAAAAACAATAAAGAACACATTCGGTGTTTCTAACTTCTTTATGTCATAAAAATTCAGCAATGTTAAGCAATACGACCATGTATTGTAAAATTTTTATCCTTTCTAACTTTCATCACATTTTATAACCACATTTTATTTCATGCTTTAGGAATTTTCCTCAAATATTTTATATTATTTTATAAGGGGGTTCCTGCTTAGTTCTACTTTATATAAGAACTTTATCATTTAATAATAATATTCTAAGAATTAATTAGATTTATATTTTCTGATTCCATTTTATGAGTTATACTTACTGGTTCAGAGAAAAATTTTAGAGTGTATTAATTTATTACAACTCTAAAGAAAAATATCTGAAAGGATGTGTTTTAAAGAAATTTTCTGCAAAACATTTAAAGAAGAATGGTGAAGTGGGATCCACAAAAAGAAAGAATATGATAACTGTTTCAAATTTAGATCAAATTATTAAAAATTTTTAGTTCTTAGGGTATTTTTTCATTGCGTGTTCTTTTATGTGACCAATTTGGACTCCATGAAAATTCCAGGAATTTCTGTCACATTAGTCAAGAGGGAGGATGTGATTTCAGTAGAAATATTTCCCGCCGCTGAAACATAGACTTGCAAATTTGCTCCTTGCCAATTTCTCAACATTCCATATCTTTTTCTTTAACCCAAACTTTCCTAACTTGATAAAATTGTACGCCCTCAGTTCATTTTTACTGCAAAAATAAGTTTCATAAACGTGAGGCTGAAAATCGTTCAACTTAATTCCTACAGTAGTGATCCGTTATACTTGCTGCTAATGGTATTGAATTAACTTAATGTATTGCTCGTTTACTCGCCACTCTTGATGCAGCGGCAAAGTGCCTGTATTTCCTCTGTGTGTGTGTGTTTTTTTTTACCTTAAAGATTCAGGACATTTGAAGAAATTACTTGGCTCGAAAAGAAAAAGAAATCCTTCGGGTTTCTGACCAAGTCCACTCTTCCTTTCTTTTCTTAATTTAGCTCAGTTGCCAACTCTCCCATTACGGAAGTTGATGGAGAAACGAACGATTTTTTCACCTTTCATGATTTTGTTCCGCTTTTTTGCTCCGTTTCCTTTTTCTTTAGTAAGGAAAACATTTCTTTTTCCTTTTAAAGAAATTATCTTCATTTTATTTGAACTTAGCTTACATAGTTCAGATAAAAACTTGTTTTAAAATATAAAAACTTGCTTTTTGAAAAGGACTCGTTTTAAAATTGTCTAAACTTAGTAAATTCGAAATTTTATTATTATTCTTAATTAAAAGTTTGTGCTGAGAGACTTAAGATACAAAATTCTCCAGAAATGGTCATTTATTACCATAGCAATGTAGCGAACAATTTAAACCTTCTCAATGTGTGATTATTGATTTTTCTCAGTCCTAACAAGAGGGGTATATGCTAGCTTAGCGTTTTGAGTCAATCAAGAAAGAGTAGTGAAATGTATAAGGGAAAAAGTGACTTCATGTGAAATTTTTAAAATTCTGATTTTAAATCACTGTGGAATAAGACTACTTATCAAAACAAAATCCTAAGAACTGATCGTGAAACAATTATGACCTTAAAATAATAAGCTACATTACTTTTAAAAAATATTAAATACCATATTCATAAACATCCTCATGTTATAAATTTGACTACATTTTCAATAATTCTATATTGACTATTATTATAGTAAACACAAGCTATATCATCTCTCTTAAAATTTAGCTCTAAACCTTCCATCTACAAATGCTTCCACTCTTTATAGCTAATAGTATATCACCCTCACGCTATCAATTCCATTATTGTACACCCCAGGGCAGAACCTGGGGATAAATCTGAGAGTCCCTAGAGAGAATTTAATGGGAATAATAGAAAGAATTTTTGAATTGCAAAGTATTGTAAATATGTGGTGAATATTTTATTTTGTGTTGTGAGTTGGATTATAGTTTATATAATCCTCATCTCTTTTGGTCTTGAGTTTCTATTACCATTTTTTATGCAGAGTAAAATAAAATAAAGATAAAAATAAATGAAAAATAAACGTTGTTTTTCATGTATTATTTTAATGTATTATTTTATTGTATTATTTTTCATGTATTATTTTAATTTTATTTCATAAAATAATTTTTTTTTGTGGTTAGCATTTGGTTGCACCATTAGCTGATCTCCCCCCCCCCTCAAATTTAAGTTTAATTAAAAGTTTCAATATTTGAAGAAATTGATCGACATTAGTGTTATTTTAGAAAGCTTGGTTAAAAAAGTTTTTTTTTTTTTTTTGGTTTTGTTTCAAAATTTCACATAAAAATTAAAAGTTTTGCCTATAAGAAACTACAACTTAATCAGTGATGGTTTTCTTTGGATAATTATTTATTTCTAAAACATTTTGTCTAGGTTGTTAATATATTCTTTAACGTAATTATTTTGATTTTGTGAAATTCTTTTATAATATAATAGTATTATAAAAGGCATTTATTATATTCAGAATCGAACCTGTTAGTTTAATTAATTTTCTTTTATAGTTAAATAATTCAGTTTATCAAAATATTTTTATTGATAGCTTAACTTTTTGGGTGTTAAATAGATCAATCAAATTTAAGGTAATTTTAATGATTCATTAATAATGCGTCAAATTTATTCTTCTATTGTTTGAGAAAATAGAATTAATGATCTTGGTCAATTTTCAAGATGAGCAGATAATTTTTTTCTTCCAAGCACGTTTAAAAGGTTAAGTCTGTACTTGTTTTTTCTGTATTATTAATAAATAATTCCTTAATAACACATAATCCTTATTCCCTTAACTTTGTCTCAGCATTATTACTTTGATAAAGGATTATCTCGAAAAAAAAATGAAATATCGCTTTTGTGTTTCGTTTATTAATTTAAAAAATAAGTATGCATCTAAAATTCTTCATGATTAAATAATTGTTTTGAGATACAAAAGTAAAAAAATAAAGCAACAAAATAAGAGGATATTTGACAGTTTAAGTTCCTTACGAAATCTAAATATTTTCTACATGTATAAACGTTTTTAATTGATCAATTCTTTCAAATTTTTTGGGCTTAATTTATTTTAATAACGCTTACTGTTATAAACAATGAAAGACATTACAATAAATACATTACTTAAATTTAGCGTAATTAAACTTAAGGCATAAAAGAATCTACTTTTGAGCTACGGGCTATTTATTTATAAAATTATTTTTCAGATGCTAATTATGTTGCGCATTTGCTTTCTTATTGTAATCAATTAAGTCAAGTTTTGAATTGTTTTTCAAAAAATTCTTTCTATTAATACTAATGTAAATTATTTATTGAGTCACATATCATGTCAAAATATTTTAGAAAATACTAAGTAATCTTAGTTCAATACGATGAATATTTTTTTTCTAAAATATGTTAATGTTGTGTTCATTTAGTTCTGGAGTTACAAGAACATTAATTTCTTTGCTTGCCGATTTCAAGCACACAATTTTACTAATAAATTCTGTATCCCAAAATTTACATACATATATCAACTATAAATTAGATTGTTTATTTCTATATTTCGTTTACAGTGAAAATCAAGAAATGGAACGTAAGCAAACTACGCTTAAAAAAAACTAATCATAAGCTTCAAAAAATATTTACAATCAATCAATCAATAATTAAATAAAACATAAATCATTTAATATGCTAAGCAAAAAAAATAGCCTTTGAAATTTATTACTTAAAGCTTTTCAACGTTTTCCGTATCGCTAATTCCGACGGCATTATTGTTCTCTCCGATTGTAGATCTGCTCTTGTGGCTATCATGAAAGGAAAAATGGGACACCCAAGAAATCAATTCTCTTTTAGTTTCCATTGGTGCATTGGGCAAATCATGCACCCTCCAGTAGATCCCGGCCCATGTTGACATCGAAGGGAACGAGATGGGCGATTTCCTTGCCAATGAAGCCAGAACCCTTGAACCTGTAACTTCTTCGACTACGGTCTTTGATGCCA
The DNA here is from genome assembly GCA_019973975.1 of Trichonephila clavata. Taxonomy (NCBI): domain Eukaryota; kingdom Metazoa; phylum Arthropoda; class Arachnida; order Araneae; family Nephilidae; genus Trichonephila; species Trichonephila clavata. The sequence goes on along the minus strand of BMAO01025109.1, from coordinate 123,342 downwards.
ACGCAGTCGCATAACAAAAGCTCTGCTCAAACCTACGAAAAAAATTCTCGCTGCCAGAATTAAATTATAGCCGAGAAATTACAACAACGATAACCAGACTAAGGACAAAACATTTTAAGGGCATGAAGATTCTGCCTGATGGATCCAGATCATATGTGGAATGCAGGCACTGCCCAGGCAAGCAACTGGATCCCAAACATCTTTTTAACTGCCCTTCCATTGTTGGTGCCCTTTTTAAAATAGACAATGACTACAGCATGGACATCCTATACTCGGATCGTGCCATGGATGTTGCCACGGCAGTAATTCACGCCTTTGGCAATATTTGACTCATTTCTATATCTTTATTTTGTTATATACACCTTTGCACTTTGTCATACACGATAACAACAACAACGTTTTCAGTTTTTAAGCACGTTTTGAATGATCTGTTTAACTTATGAGTTAATTCAGACATTACAAATGTTCATAATTTTATGTCTTTTTTCCACTCTACATCTGTTTATTCAAATAATATTTTCTATTTTATTTTTTTGCTCGCAAATAATAATTAAAAAATCGCATCGTAATGTACAACTGCATTAAAAAAATAAAAATTATAACAAAATTAAGGAAATTATTTTTAAGATAAGAAAACCCAATTAGTTAAAGTAATAAAACAAAAAGAAATAACTATTGAAAGTCAAACCCCGTTTATTAACCCGTTCGCTTCAAATATGAAGTCATTGGCGTAGAGTACACCCCCGCATTGCGGGGGGGGGGGGCAAGGATTCTAAGGGGCCCAAACTTTGACACACCATATACGTATTTCGGTTTGGGGCCCAAAACCTGACTTTGCAGGGGGGAAGGGAGCCTAATATTCTGAGTTACGCCACTGTATGAAGCGTGACTTGATATAATTAGTTTAAGTCAAATAATATAACGATGGGCAATCTCATCATGATAACTAAATTACCATAAATAGATTTAAAGTTAGTTGCAATGGGCGATATGTGGATAAGAGTAGTATATTTATCAACATAAAAATAATTTGAGATAAATCGTAAATCTAGAGGCTAAAAAATATTCCCCAAATTAATTGTTTTATTAGTTATTATTAATAATAATAATAGTTTTTATTATTATTTATTATATACACTTAAGTTTTGTAAAAAAAAAAAACTTAAAGTGAAGCATGTAATGGTAGATCAAAAAATAAAATACTGTAATTTAAAAGATGCTTATGGTTAGGCAATTCTGCTTTTACAATTATCTAGGAAAATTGAATTTAAGTTGATCTGAGAAAAATATTTTTGTGCCACAAAAAGGAATCTAGAACAGTTTATTCTTCTTATAAAAAAGGCTGCTTGCTTGCTATCCCATTACTTGTTCTTCAGAGGTGAAAATGACGTTATCATAAATTTAAAGAAATATTCATTTTTCAGGCTGTATCAAGGATCCCATTTCCTTCAAATTGCATCTTATAAGAAGTCAAAAATAATAGTGATATTGCGATACTAAGGTGATGCATGTTATTCCGAGACATGCATTACCGTCAAAAAGAACTCTAAACTCGTAGAAAAAGCCATTTTACCCAAGAAACAATACCCAAAAATTTAAAGAAGCAGCTATTTTTGAGTCCATACTCTTTCAGGAGGTAATTCTACAGCAACTTCCTCGTCATAAACCGGTGGATACAAAGACACTTAATGCAGAACTAGGGAAAATGTACCACCTTCAAAGAAATTCCCTATGTAGGGAATAGACGTGCTGCCAACCCTTTAATCTTGCTGTAAACGTGAAAGTGTTTTTTACAGGAAAAAAATGAAGAAAGCCGGTTGGTTGCTGATTTTTTTTAAAATAAAAGAAGCAAAATACCGCATCGGCTTGAACGCCACAAAGCCTCATTTGATTTACCGATTGCTTATTCCTTGTTTAAACTTTTCAGACAGTTGGGCTTGGAGGTCATAAATGTTTGCAATTACGTATCTTAGATATATTGTGGGTGGTTGTATCCACGTCCTTATCCAGGAAGCAAATATTTCGTATTCGGTTTAATGCGGCATTTAATTAAATTAAGATCGCAAGCGCGATTAAGCGAAAGAACGAATATTGTGTTTAATTGGACGGGGTTATAGGTACACATCGTGAAAGCTAACACCCCACCTCCCCTCTAGAAGTGTTGCTTAGATCTTAACAGAAAAAGTTTGCTAGACGGGGAGAGGATTTTCAGCAATCTGTGAAATTTCTTTGGGAATTTCTTTGGAGCAGGTTTTAATATTAAAGTGCAGTTATTGAGTTATTTATCGATCGGATTCTTAATGCATATAAGGTATTTTATGAAAAGAGTTTTAATAGCCTATAAATAAATTCATTTGGTAATTAGACACGATATTAGAAGGATTATTAAATATGTATTTTAATTATTGTTGACAGAGGTAGCTATTAAAGATTCAAAACACGTAAAAATATTCAATTTGAGAATTTTCATGTTTTTTTAAGGTTGTAATGCAGTGGTCTTCAAACTGTGTTCCATAGAAAACTAGGGTCCCACAAAGCATACTCAGGGGTTTAACAAATCAAAATAAAAGATCGAAAAGAAAATTACAAATGAGTATGCAAAAGGAATTAGCGTTCTCTATAGAGTATATATATGATCACAAATATATATATATATATATATATATATATATATTAGCATATTTGGCTGATATATTTATAACTTTAATGTATTTTATATAACATGAGATATGTTTACAAGTAACGATTTTAAACGTTTGACCAAAACAAAGTTTGTCCATCTCAGTCAGTAAAATTGAAAATTTTATTTTGCAATATTTTTAACTTTTATTAAAGTATAATAAAGAATATTAAAGCTCTTTTTTCTTTTGTATGTACTACCTACTAGATTGTGAATATTCTATTGCTTATGATTCCAGATTCCATGAAATATAAATTTTATACTCGTTTGTGCAACATTTTGTAAAACTGCATAGTTTTCTAATGGAAGATACACCTTTTTCATTTGTAAAAAAAAGATACATATAAAAGAAAATTTACAAAAAAAACCCCACATAACACCTGAAAGAGAATACTTCCTAGAAGAGAAAACAAGAATGAATGGATAAAGTCCATTTGAGTACGGCGATAAATCCGAAGGCTTGTCAATAAAGGAGAAGGAACAATTTATTGACACATGTCAGCAGATTTAACATTAAAATCTAAATTTAAGCAATAATAGCTCATAGGTTTTAGTTTGCAGATTCATGCAGAATACACATCTGTGTAAACATTTTAATACCATTCAGAGAAATTTACTCAAGTGTGAAATGAGTAAATTATATTAACATTTCATAACAAATTTTAATAGCGAATTATTCATTTATTGTTTTTACATAAAGTACCTATAGCATGTTGATCTATTTTAAATATTATTTTGAGATATATTCCTCTAAGAGAGAGAGTAGAATGGGGTTCCCCTGAAAATGCCTTACAATTCTCAGGGTTCCATGTGTCGAAAAAGTTGAAGACCTCAAATGTAATGTATATAATATATATATAATGCTGATCCTTCGATTTACATATTCATGATATCAATGTAATTTATAAAAGGTAAACATTATTTTCATAAAGAAGTACTAATAATTCTTCATTAAAATTCATAGCCATTTCACATTTCCCCAATTTAAAAATATTCTGAATATAACCAGAGAAATCTTTCAGGAAGCATTTAAGAATAGTTACTATGAATAATAATATGCGTTTCAGTGTTTGTTCAAGGAAGCTATTTTGAATCTTTTTGATTCTACATTGTGTGTGTGCTTTGGTATTAACAATTTCCAAAAAATATTAATAATTTCAAAAGAATATTAATAATTTTTAACTTCAAAGTTTGGTTCAATGAAGTTATTTTGAGAATCTTTTTATAGAATATATATGTTCTTTGACATATATGCTCTTTGATAAAATTTCAAAGGAATATTAATAATTTTAAATTACAAAGCTTGGGGAATTGTATTTTCCATCTTTTAAATTTTATATTGCGGGTTTTTATCGATAAACTTCCAAAAGAATAATAGTAAAGTTAAATTTCAAAGTTTAATTCCCAAATTTATCAAAAAATTATTTTAATGCGTTTTATTAAAACTTTAAAATGTGCGTTTACTTCTCCAAAATTAAGATAATATAGCTTTAAAAATAGCATATTAACATCAGTAATTTTTTCTCATGCATATAAATGAAATATTTTAAAATCAATAAATTGTGACTTGTACGTTCATAATGTATTTATTGCCGACTGCTGAGGTCTTTTTTAGAATAAACTTCATATGTGAAATCTGAATCAATATAGTGTATATGTACTATTGTCGATATTCACTCGTGTACTTAAAAACAATATCCTCTCTTGAGATTTCAGTGCCTCTAAATTTCATAACTTTTCAGATTCTCCAATAAATGAAAGTATCAGGGATTAAATTTCAATCACTTTAACTTAAAGTACTTCACCAAGAAAAAGTTTAAAACTTTGTTATTTCTTCTAAAATCGATAAAAGATATCTTTAGGATGTTTATCCTTGCACTAAGTAGTTACTACAAAATTAACATAATTCGAATATTCAAAATAGTTTTAAATCTTCCGCTTCAAAAAAAATTATCCTACTGTATAGAGAGTTAATTAAATGAACTTTTACCAGAGAGAAACACTCTTCTTTTTTTACAAATTATATAAGCTTTATTTTCTTTCTTTTTGCCTCATTTTAAAAACAACGATAAAATAATTTTCACTATAACTTGTTAAGTTTGCGGATCTTTTCAAGTTTTTTCACACAGAAATAAGCGTGTTTTATTTGAGAAAAACATATTTTTGAATACAGACTCTGTGAAGTAGTAAATGAATATAAATACTTCATAAAAACACTTAGTTTTATTTTTTAGAAACATATATTGTACATCAATAGGTATTAAATCATACAAATTTCAGGCTTCGAATAAATAATTTGAAAATACTATGCCATGATATCTTCTAAGCAAAAGTAATTTTCTCAGTAAATTTTTTGTTTATCACACTGTCTCGATTCCAGAAATGTGCTTGGTGGTGGTGAAATGGTGTTCCATGTAGCCTCCCAAGATAATCTATATGGTTCACTCTGTACACTTTAAAACAAAAGAAAAATTCAAGTTATTTTTAAAGAATTAATCTAAGAGTTGTTCTTTTTTAAAGTATTTTCAGAAATTTGAATATATCTCGCGTAAATAAAATGTAATGAGAATTTATATTGAAATTGATTTAAAATTTTTTCCTGTTCAGAAAAAGACACTATCTTAATAAAGAAGTTTAAAATTTTTAAACCACCCATTTGGTATAGTAATTGGCGACGCTGACTGATGAGCCGTTGGGCCTGAGTTCGAATCCCGGATAAGGCATGGATGTATGTAAATGTATAGTGCCTTTGCGGCAAGGGAGTTCTCTAATAATCGAGCTGCAAATCCTCTCATGAGGATAGTGGAAGAGGATGAGAAGTGGGGGACCCCTAACCCCCAGGGTGTTCTCCCTTAAAATCGGGGTGGGGCTAAGCTAAATTGGACTGTAACCCGTGATGCTGAAAGCTACGGCTAACGATAGGCGTAAATCTCAAGCTCTTCGACGTGATGAATTTCGTGGGCCTCGATCTGAATCGTCAGACAGGTGGTATTAGAAACAACAACAAAATTATAGTTGCTCTTACAGTTCCATTCATCGCATTAGTAGTAATCAATTTTCAAAACATGTTTTCAGTGTATATTACGCTTTAAATGAAAATTGTTTTGGCCCTCTTTTAAGGTATATCCGACTACTTGCGAAAACTTTTTTTTAAAAAAATGGAGATATATGTGGATTTTTTTTGTTGGTTTTAGGTTTGTTTAGTATATTTTAAGAAAGATATGCTATAATTAAGAATAGAAAAAGAAATTATTATTACTAAAATGGGAAAAAACGGGTAAAGATTGACAAAAAATAACATAAACGTGGCTCGTTCTGTACCAAAAGTTTAAGAACAGATTTTCGATTTTTCAATTCTGATGTGTTGCTATGTTATTCATTTTTGAAATGACCTTTAGGATAAGAGATATTTTAATTTTTACAAAAAATAGAGCAGTTATCTTTGTTATTATATGAACTTGATTAAAAAAACAGTGATTATATTAATATATTTTGATTGTAAATTTTGTAAATAAACAGTGATTGATAAATCTGAAGATTAAAACACTTCTACTATTATACAGAACATACACAAAAAATTTCAGCTAATTATTTTCAAAACTTTTTTAGCAATCGCTCCCCGTTTGAGTGCTTAAAAGAAACATTTCGAGTAAAACGCGTTTTAAAGTAATGGCATCTTCTTTTACTAAAACATGGTTTTTGTTCTTGTGAACGGAAAATAATAAACTTGGTATTTTTATAAAGCTTATAAGATGGCCGCCTTTAAAATAAAATCATGAAAAAAATTTGTCAGTTTTTGGCAAAATTCACAGTTTTAGGGTAGTTGGATACCTTTAAAAGTTTGTTCATTAGTGTTCTGTTCTATTTCAGAAATCACTATATTGATCCTAAGAATAAAGAGTGTCTTTCTTGGTACATAAAGACCAAAAAGGCGGTATTTAACAATAGAAGCAGTCCGTGCTCTACACAATTCGCCGAAAAACGATTGTGTAAGGTTAATACTAAAATAATGCAATGGTTTATTGATAACGCCCACACATTTAAATGTTGAAACTTGTTTGTGACGCACTAATTTATATATATGCATATATATTAATATCCTAACAGAATTTGCTCATTATTAATGTTAAAATACAAATGTATGGCAATTACAATAATTAAATCTACTCCATAGAGAGAGTTTCATTTTCTGATTACATCAACATTACATTTCTTTTAATACTATAGCGCATTAAATATATGATATCTTTCTTGATAGAGTATTTTAAGTTATGTTTGAAAATTTTCCTTTTAGCTAAGACGCTTCATGTTCATCACTTTTCACAAATTTACACCCACTATTATGATTAATATCCATTATTTCATCAGGTTCTCCCCCCCCCCTCCCGGCTGGATCAGTTTCAACTTCATCCAATATAGATCGCAGATGCCTACATCTTATTTTATATTCTGTTAATTTACATTTATAAACCATAATTAGTCGAACATCACAGCAATAAAAACCACTAAGTCATTCACAGAGAATAAATACAGTTTATTCATAGAAAATATTTTGGAGCAAAAGTGATCGCGCGGGGAATTTAGTCTTACCTTAAGAACGTTTGTTTCGGGGCGCCATGGGTGCTAAATTTCTGTTTATGGATGACAACGCCCGTCCTCACCGTGCAAACATTGTAGACGAATGCCTTCAATCGGAGGATATCACCCGTATGAATTGGCCAGCATACTCACCGGACTTGAATCCAATAGAGCATGTGTGGGATATGCTTGGCCAACGAATTGCAGCCCGTCAACCCCCTCCTACTTGTCTACCGGAACTTCGGAGGGCATTGCTTGATGGAGTGTGTAATATTCCCCAAGATCAGATTGATAATTTGATACTCAGCATGCGTAGGCGTTGTAAGGCCTGTATTGCATCGTCCGGGAGACATACTCTGTATTAACCATCATACTAACCATGTTATACTGTTTTTTGTAAATAGGTTCTTTGAAATTTGCTCCAGGGAGTAAAAATCGCAATTTTTATTAATTATGTCAAACATACAGCATCTTTTTTGCTCTTTACCTTTTGTTTAATAAATAGACTTTACAAATAATCAAATTTGTTTTGCTTCTGTCTCTTTCTTTGATAGAACTTCATTATCCGTAATTTATGGACATGAGTGTATTTTGAATGTATTTTTATAAGCGAAAAGTCAACTGACATTGATATATTTTTAACACGACTTTATTAGTTTCACCTGTATGTAACGGAAACTTTGAACTCGATTTTTACCAACAATAAAAGGTCAGATTAATTCGAAATTTCGTACACTCTTCAAGGATCGATGACAGTACAATAATTTAATAATTTGTTCCATTGTCCTGATCAGGGTCATCAGGATTAACGATTTCCCATTTCCATATTTGGCGACTTAAAGATTAAGTTACAACCCTAAAGTGAAAAAGCTTATGGTTAATACAAAATACAACAAACAAAAAACATTAATTCATCAATGAATAAATTATAGTTTTAAAAAACTACAAAACGGACTTTTATAGTTAATCGAGTTAAAAAGTAAAAACTAATTCTTAATATAAGAATAAAATGATTGAGAAGGAAATTAATGTCATTGTGGTAAAAGCGTGGGATGCTCGATATCAATTATGATAATTTCTTACATGTCTTATTCCGAAAGGCAGAGTTAGTATAAAAATGTAGTACAAAGCACCCAACGCTTTTACCATAATGACATTAATTTTCTCGTTAATCATTTTATTCTTCTATTAAGAATTATTTTTTACTTTTATTTTGATTAACAATAAAAGCGAGTTTTTCTGTTTTTTAAATTATAATTTATATTTAATTAATATTTAAATCACCCTTTTTTGTAAAAACGTATTCATTTACACACACACACACACCACACACACACATACATAATTAAAGAAAAGAAACAGTTTTACAAATCGGTGTTACAAAAAATTTTATGATTAATAACTGATTAAATTGGATTTCACCTCAAGAAATATAAATCTTTTTTAAAAAAGGGGAAAAACAACAACTTTCTTATTATTGTTGTACGCTTTATGATTTAAAAAGGTTATAATTCAAGTTTAAATGGATGTGGAAATTAGGAAAGTAAAACAATTTTTGGAAGGGGCCCTTGTTACAACTTACTCTCTTCAATATATGAGGCCTCTTATCTTTCTTGTAGCAATTACTAAAAACGCGTGAGAACTCAAATCAGTATCAATATATTTGCGTCTGATTTCATAGCGATAAGACTATATTTGACATTCTAATAAAAACCCTTCAGAATTCACGCGCTAGGAACTAGATCTCGATAACATCTCTTTATCAAGGCAAGGGAAAAGTCATTAAGGTAGGGATTTTTTTTTTCTTTTTCCCTTCCTGATACTTTTCGTTTTTGAAGTCATTCCAAATTTCGGTCTTTAGACGCTTTGAAGTTTCTATATACATACCTTTTAATATAATACTGCGATATCTTTTTCGAATTGAGAAAATTGTATTATAGATAGATGAAAGCAACTCTTAAATAAAACAATAAAGGGAAATAAGTTAAAACTCTTTGCAGAAATTATAACAAAATAGGGTGGACCATGTTTATACACAGAGGGGAAAAATTATTATTTGTGTGGACCTATCTATGAGGAAAAAGGCTTTATGATAAGGAGATTAGGAGAAAAAATAATTAAAAAATTTAAGGCTACATAGTATCCTTTTTCAAACAAATTTTTTGGAGACAGTAACAGTAAAAGTAATTTATGTTTTATATTTAGATTATATTATTAAGCTTAAGCTGATTCTGTTAATAAAAAGTCAGTTTGAACAGCCATTGTTTTACTATTTTAAAAAATAAGAAGTTTTTGAAGTTTTTCAAACTTTTATAAAATAATTTTTAAAATTTTTTAGTCATTTTAAGTGTTTTATGTTACTTGGAATAGTGTAAGCAAAAGTTAGTATGGATTTAAAAATCTGTTACCTAGCTGCTTTTTATTAATTATTTTTCTAGCTAAACCTGGAAAAAGCATGAAATTTTTTAAAATATTACCTTAAGCATTTTTTAAAAAATAACTAGAGATCTCAGACCTAAATCCATACTAACTTTTATAGAGCATATGTTTGAGAGTATTTACAAAAGTTTCAAAGCTCTATGATGAACAGAAAAAAAGGCTTAGGGATCATAAACACTTCTATATTCAAAATTAAAAGTCTGAGAAAAATGCATTTAAAGTTTATAAAGTCATAAAACAAAAACTTATAATGTCCGTAAAACTCTAATTTTTAATATATTTCCCAAATTATTTTCTACATTAAAACACTATTTTAATTAAATATGACTGAAAAAACTTTTTTTTTTAATTCAAAATATAATTTTGTATAATAATGATAGCATTTGTTACGAATCTGAATTAAGTAACTATAAGAACTTAAAAAACTCAAAACAAATCAGGCAAAAATAATTTTGGTAATGAAAATCTAAATTAATAACCGTTTTACACTGAAAGAGTTGATTTATTGAAAAATATTTTTAATTAATTCAATTTTAGAGAAAAAATGCTTTAAAGTGAAACCGAAACCAAAACCTAAGCTCAGAAAACTTTAAATATCTGAAAAACTAATTTGTTATCAGATCTGAAATTTGGTGACAAGCTGCGTAATGATATGGACCCAAGGAAACGCAGAAAATTTTTTTTTCCGGTATATTTGAGATTTGTAGGGTAAGGGGTTGAATTTTCAAAAAAAGGAGGGGGGGGGACTTAAATTTGGTTAGATGATTTTAGACTCAAAAAACTAAATTATTTTTTTACAATATAAATTATCAAAAGCATCGGTAATTGTTAAGTAAGTCTGAATAGTTGATAATGCAATGTATATGTTACCGGCAAAGTATGAAATGCCGGCATTTTAAAGAATGCCTAGGCATTGTATACAATGCCGTACGTTTTTAGGCAAAGTATGAAATATGAGATTTATTACATATTTTGCCTAGGCATTCTACAGAATGCCTAAAGCTATTTAGGTAAAGTATGAAAAAAGGTCATGGTAAGGATATTATATCAAGGACTTTTATTCCTAAAAGTACAAATGTTATTCTGATAAAATAATGAGACTGCCATTAAAAAAATTATTGTTCAATTGTGATTTCGCATATTCTTGTATTAAAATTCCTTCAAAAGTTCCAAGTTGATAGAAACCCTCCTATTTCTCACTCATTACAAGTGCCAATATATTGGCATTCGAAAAAAAAAATCAAAGTTTTGTATTACATTACCTTTTTTTTAAAAATAATTTTCTGTTTTTTCTGGCAAGGTTCACAAAGGCGGATGTACAGTTCAATATCATAACATGTAACATTTTTGTATTTGGTTGAAAGTTCTTTCAGAATTCTATCACATCTCCAGAATCCGGAATTTAATTTTGCTCTTGGAAAATTAAATTCCTAGAACAAGTTAACATCGTCAGAACTCAGATATCTCCCTCTGGGAAGAAAACTGGGTGTCAAAATTACCGGTGGCAATTGGTATCGTCTACTAAAAAGGAATACCAGCCCCTGGGGAATGTACTAGATTTGAAAATGATAAAAATACCTATCTGCAGCCCCATTGGGGGAAAAAAAGAATCCTTGATATAATACTGTATAGCAGTTTTTCCCAACATTTTTAACTTCCGGACCGGTCAATGTTTGATAATTTTACGGCAGCCCGTTGAGGGTGGGACGTTGATTATTTATATTTTAAATTGTTTCGGTTTTATAATTTAATTGTTTTTAAACATGCCTTCAGAATAAAATTCAGTTGCACCAAAAAATAATTATAAAATGATTTTACATACAATATAAAGCGATTTCCATGAAAAGTCGCACAAACACGAGAAAAATATGCCAAAGTAAATATAATGGAAATAATTTAATGCTCTCTGAGTGGCCCGATACCCTTTGATTCACGGACCAAGGGTTAAGAACCACTGTTTTTTGGTACTGACGCCTTCTTTCACAGTTTAAATAAGTTTACTTTTATTTTCCGCAAACATCACATCATAACTATTCAGCAACCAATAGTCCCTGGGTTCCTTCTTAGTAGTCATTTTAGCATTTTTTATATCAGTTATTAACTTCTAGGAAGTAATTTCAGTTAAGAAAAAAAACCTTTTGTTTTGGAGCATCAACTCGAATTTTGGGCAACTAGCCGTTGAATAGTTGTTTGATGTCTATGGACCATGTGTCGGCAACCCTTTAGCTGTTGCGTGTCAAACCAATCTACCAATATGATTCAGCGAACCCACACAGAAGAGCATTTTTGAAACAATACAGAAATTTAAAAATTTGTTTAGTGCAAAGTGCCACTGTGAATTGTACCGCGTGCTACATGTGACATAGGTTGCCGAACCCTGCTATAGACCATGGCTCCTTCTCCAACACTACAGCTTGTTCCTCCATTTTCAGGTAGCACAGGAAAAAACCAATCTTTTGTTGAAAAAGTAAAATTGAGCATTTTGATATTTCCGAACAATGTCTTGCCAATTGACAACATTCGATACGAATATGTGATGTATTTCATACTTTGCCGGTTTCTCATTAGGTATTCTATAGAATGCCTAGGCAATGTGTGAAATAGGAATCATTTCATACATTGCCGGCTAGATTTAGGCATTCTATACAATGCCTAGGCATTCTATAGAATGCCGGATTTCATACTTTGCCGGTAACATATACATTGCAACAATTCACAACCCCAGCTCTATCTCCTTCACCGTCAAGTCAGTCCGATTCAAACTTTTTCCGGCCTTCGCTTTGTCGAGTAGTAGGTTTTTTCGTATCAGTAGGTTTCTATTGTTAAAAAAATTTAGTACTAAAAAAGGTGTTAAATGTGCCTGATGTGTTTGTTGTAATTGGTTAGTATGTGTCCTCTGACATCTATAAATGTTAAAAAGTACTAAAAAAAATGTTTCACTTTGACTTTATACCATAAAAAAAACTCAAATACCTACTATCTCCCCTTGCCGCACTACTTAACAAAACAACAAATTTTTATTTTATTTTTTCCTTTATTTATATACCAGAGAACAACTTTTCTTCATTGATACGTTTAGAAATTCTGGAAAAAAAATATTTCAATCCACCCTATTACACAAGCAAGTTATTAAACATATAATGTTTAATTTGATTATTTCTTCATATAATTTGTTAGAAAAGTTTAATTTAAATTAAGAATAACCACCTTTTTAAAATAAATAATAGAAAACCGGAATGTTAAAAAGACAGGATTTAAATTCTTTATTTTATCGTAAGACTTATTAAAAAGGCTCTTATTATGAATGAGTTAAGCAAATATTTCTGTTTTACATCATTTTCTTAATGTGAGGTAAAATGTTTTCGTACTGTTGATGAAAAAGAGAGATATATTTCTTAAGATCTTAAATTAAAGCAATATAAGTGAAAAAGACTAAATAAACCATAAAAATAAAATCTTTTACACAACTGAAAAATAAAATGTAAAAACTGACGAATTTTTTTCATGCGTATTTTCATTTGTTTAGTTCTAATATGTTTCTAAGTAAAAAAAAGGTAAGCAATTTAAATTCCTCGAAGTCTGAGGAAATATTATGACTCATTTGTTCGTTGATTATAATATCTCTTTGCTAAATGACTGCTTGTTACATCAAAAATTAACTCCTCTAATGCTTTTTAATGCTAACTTTTAAACTTCTTGTGCAAGATTTTGAATATTAGAAATGTCTCACAAAGAAATATATATATATATATACATATATATATATACTATATTTATATAAAATACCATCACTGAAGGAATGGCGATTTATTTACTTCCTCCTTTTCCTTTCCTTTTTTTACCCATTGCTTTAATATATAAATCAATGACTTGTTTTTTTCCGAAAGAATTCAAATTTCCAAACAAGCTATTACTTGAATGAACAAATTTCTATTTTTGTTAATCTTTTTCAGGTAAAGGGATTTAGCGTTTTTTTTGAGAGCTGAAAATATTTAGTTGTTTTATTCATTAAGGATTGATAACAAATGTACCATGCTGATTTTTATTAAATATGAAAAACGTTCAATTTATTGGAAATGTTAAATTATAATTTTAGACCCAAAGTAATTATTGAAATATGCACATTGATATTATACACAAAATTGATATTACACTACAAATTGATTATAACATAAAAGGCGACGCACACCAAGAAGGAGTTATCAGAATGCGACGAAAAATTGCTTGTGCACATATCCTGCGATATAATACGTAAATGACAAATTTTTCACGACCAACGGCTGACCAGATGGTGTATTCTAATGGGACATCAGAATAGTGCATAAAACAGAAGACATTCTAATGCTAAAGAATAACTTCCATACAAACATGGTCCAACGACCCTTGTACTAATACCTCACTGAAGGATTCACGAATAGTATCATAAGATGCCACCATTTGAGAGAGGACGTTCAATTATACTAATGGAAGCAGGATGGTCCGATCAATGGATCACACAACATTTGTATGGGATCGATGATACTATTCAAAGATGTTGACAGGAACTAGTGAGATATGGAAATACAGAGTGTGAAGAAGGCAGCAGTTGACTAAGAGCGACAACAGAACGTGAGAATAGAGTGATCCTTCGATTGGTGAACACAGCCTGAATGCGTCCTTATCAATGATCCGAAGTACAACCTGAATTGCAATGTCTGCAGCTATTTTAGAGATGGGAGTAATCAAGTGGAAGTTGAAGTCATGGATGGCATTGCACCGACTACATCTCTCCATTGCACAGCGCTAGATACGTTTTCAGTAGTGCCGGGTGCATTCGACTTGGGATATTAGGATTGGAGTATAATTGTGTTCAACGATGGGACCCGTTTCGAACTGAGCCCCAAGGACCAAAGAAGATGTATCTAGAAATGTCTAGTACAGCAGTGGGGTAGTTGACTGACCGTTATCCGCCAGACTGGTTGTCGTTCGAGAAACTCTTGCAGCATGGTAGCACTTCGCCTAGACTCTACACCTCGTTGTCTTGAGTTTTTTTACAGACCTTTGGGCCTACATATCACCAGGAAAATGCCCAGAAGCACAAGGCGAGTTTCTACTGCTTATCTTCATTTCTGCTTTATAACATTTTAACACCCAGCGTGATCATCAGATCTCTCCCCATTAAAGTTCTTTTCGACGAATAAGCAGGTGTCCCATGCAGCCCAGGCATCATACTGATCTAAATCACCAATTGGAACGTTATAATAATTAATTGCGTTAGAGGATGTCCTCCGGTTAAAACCTTAGGCGAATAACAGCTTGCATCAGGGTCAAAGGTGGGTCAATGCTTTACTTACTTTTTAAGCACTTGTAGCTGTATTTAATGAAAAAAAGAAAAACATTCAACTTCTTTTGATGCTCTGTTAGCTCGTCTTCAATACACGTACATTTATCACATCTACTGATTTTTATAACTCATTATTATTCATCCGACTAATTATCATTACGATTATACTCGGATAGCTCATTTTTGGTGAGTCACTGTTAATACTATATATGTTACCAGCAAAGTATAAAATCGGACATTTTATACAATGCCTAAATCTAGCCGGCAATGTATGAAATGATTCTCCTATTTCACACATTGCCTAGGCATTCTATAGAATGCCTAAAATGAGAAACCGGCAAAGTGTGAAATACATCTCAGATTCATTTCGAATTTTGTCAATTGACTAGACATAACTTTAAACGCGTGTCTCAGGCTCAAAATCTGTTAGTTGTACATTGCTGTTTGTTCGGAAATGTCAAAATACTCAATTTACTTAACTGTTCAACAAAAATTGCTTTTTCCTGTGTTACCTGGAAATGGAGGAGCAAGGTATAATGCTGGAAAACGACAAGTGGTCTATAGCAGGAATCATTAATTATGTCATACGCGATACATGTGGTATGCGGTACACCTTCAGTGCCACTTTGCACTACTTAACAAATTCGTAAATTTTTAATTAGGCCAAAATGCTCTACTGTGTATCGCTGAACTATATTGGTAGATTGATTTGACACGCAACAGCCAAAGGGTTGCTGACATATTAGTCCATAGACAAACAACTATTCAACGGCTAGCTGCCCAAAATCTGAGTTGATGCTCCAAAACAAAAGGTTTTTCTAACTGAAATTACATTCCTAGTTAATAACTGATATAAAAGCTAAAATGACTACTAAGAAGGAAGTTCCTACTATTGGTTGCTGGAATATTATGATGTGATGTCGGTGGAAAATAAAGTAAATTTATTTAAACTGTGAAAGAAGGCGTCAATACAAAATAAGTGGTTCCAACCCTTGGTCCGTGAATCAAAGGTATCACAACTCAAGGAGCACTTAACGTCATTATATTTACTGAGGTGTGTTTTTCTCGTGCTTGTGCGACTTTCCATGGAAATCACTTTATATTTTATGTAAAATCATTTTGTAATTATTTTTTGGTGCAACTGAATTTTACTCTGAAGGTATGTTTAAATACATTTAAATTATATAAAATCAAACAATTTAAAATATAAATAATCTACGTCCCACCCTCAGCGGGCCGCCTTAAAATTATCAAACATTGACCGATCTGGAAGAGAAAACTGTTGGGAAGAAATGCTACACAGTTTTAAGTCACGCGGATTCTTTTTTTCCCTCAATGGAGCTGCAGATTGGTATTTTTACCATTTTCAGACCTAGTACATTCACCAGGGGCTGGTATCCCTTTTTAGTGCGGCACCGTATAGGAGATACCAATTGTCGCCGGTAATTTTGACACCAAGTGTGACGATGTGATCTTGTTCTAGGAATTTAATTTGCCCAGAGCAAAATTAAATTCCGAATTCTGGGGATGTGATTGAATTCTGAAAGAACTTTCAACCAAATACAAAAATGTTACACGCTATGATACTGAACTGTACATCCACCTATGAGAAACTTGCCAGAAAAAAACAGAAAATTATTTTTAAAAAAAGGTAATGTAGTACAAAACTTTGATTTTTTTCCGAATGCCAATACATTGGCACTTGTAATGAGTGAGAAATAGGAGTGTTTCTATCAATTTGGAACTTCTGAAGGAATTTTAATACAAGAATATGCGAAATCACAATTTAAAAATAATTTTTTTAATGGCAGTCTCATTATTTTATCAGAATAACATTTGTACTTTTAGGAATAAAAGTCATTGATATAATATCCTTACCATGACCTTTTTTCATACTTTGCCTAAATAGCTTTAGGCATTCTATACAATGCCTAGGAAAAGTATGTAATAAATCTCATATTTCATACTTTGCCTAAAAACGTCCGGCATTGTATAGAATGCCTAGGCATTCTATATTATGCCAGCATTTCATACTTTGCCGGTAATATATATTTAGTATGTTCAATTGTATTTTATAGTGTGTGTCTTATTTTATCATTGTATAATAAGAAAAGGTATACACACACACAAATTAGTCAGGAGAAAAAAAATTAGATAACTTAATTTACATTCTTTTATTAAAATATTTGAGATTTTATATGAAAATGCTTTTCAAGTCATGCTAAAAGAAAACACTTTGCTTATTCTTCACTTCAGAATATAGCTTTTGTAGACCTTATTTTGTTTTCTATCAGCCTTCAAAATTAAGTAAGAAATAAATAGTAATTGATAAAAATACCACATAAAAAAATTTATTAATAAGCTGCGAGCAAGTCTTTCGATTTGCGAAAGTCCAAAGGTTCTTGGAACTCGTATTAAATTTTGCAATGCTTTGCTTCAGAGAGCGACGCGTATGTTCTTTCCTAACAACTTACATTATCCAGCATTTTTCTGTTAAATGCCGTTTTGACATTGGATGCCCTTGAACACTCAAGTCTTTAGAATATTGAAGCGCTTTACAGTAATTTCTGGAATCCGTAATCCCTCGAGAGTTCTTATGAGACTTTAAGATGTTTTCTCAGCCACTCATCTTAATCCGCATTTATGTCATTGAGGACTGACACCGATGTTGATCTTGTTTAGGAGTTGTTTACTGCTGTTCTGGGTATTAGTGAAGATTCAAATCCAGACAGTGAAAATTCCACAAAATTATTTTTTTAGTGTATTATTTATGTCTCACATTCTCTTTTTCACAGTTACTTAATAAAAGGGAAGAATATTGGAAAAATAGTTCGTAAGCTTAAAAGAAATATTTCAACATGTACACGTATCCAAGAATCCACGAAGTGAATAAAAATCAATATATATAATAATTAATAGGCCTAGATTGAATAAAGAACATGTAACTATCGTCTCGTATTGCAAAAGTATGTAATTTAGGATGTACAGAAATGGACATAGTCGATTTAAAATTTCGTGTCCTGAAAAAAATGAGACGAATTGAACCCTTTTTAACATCATGTTGATTATTAACAGAATAATAATATATTTCAGTACAAATGCTTTCTATGGTAAAAATTATCTTTTTATCATTTCAACAAAGAAATAACGTTTAAATTAATTAGCTTTTTTTTTTAAAAAAAAGGAGGAAGTTGCACATATATACATAGGTAATATGAAATGATACTGAAAATAAAACATAATAGCCTTTGAATATATTCCAAATCTTCAGTGAAAAATGCTATCAGTTAAGGATACGTGAGTTAAAAATACTTGCAAAAATCTTGAGGAAGTTAGTTTCCAAGGAGGACAGAGAACTCAACGATTAGAATAATAATGATAAATTAATGCACCATGCCAGTCATCCCTAGAATAAATAAAGGGTGTATTTGAACTCATGCTACATACATTCGGGGATGAAAGAGCGCAATCAGACAAGTACAAACATTCATGGTCAGAGCATAAACAGTAAAGTGCTAGAGGTTGCTTACCAGTGAATATAATAAAAGCGCTAGCACAGCAGTCATTTTTCTTTATGTTATGAACCACGAACGAGATGGATGTTCATACGAATCAGAAGACCGAGAGGCATGACATGTTCTGACCTGCAAAGGGCAAAGCTAGGAAAGCTTAAATTGCATCAAGAGTATTTTTATTAGACCAAAGATATTTTTATTTTAAGAGACTCATTCCCCATGCTATAGAATTTTAATGAGTGTTCCAGTAACTCCACGAAAACTGCTGTTTCTTAAGTTGCATGCTGGGTAATGGGTGTGGATGTAGTATAAGAATGCCATTTATATAGAAACGCATTGAGCAACGTATCAGTGAGTGAGTGCCCTGAATTCACCATACGCCATTGTCATAAGCTGTTCATGTATTCCATCGAATAACGAATAGAGAACTGTGGCAGGAAGGAAGGCATCATGTGCAAAGGCTTTAGATTCTTTCATCATTCACATTATCCGTCATAGGTCCAATCTGCCACACAGTTTCTGCAATAGACCGCCTTTGATCTTTCTGCTTATGTGTTATTAACTGACAAATGCAAATTCGTGTTGTTGTTGTTGCTAATCCTCCAGGGTCTGACGAAGTCAGACAAGATCAAATAAATCGTTGACTTTCAAAAAGTCCAACACAAGAAAGGGATCCGTGTAGATATCTTTGCTTGTGAGATCCATACAACGCATTATGTGCTCCGGGGAAGCCTGGTGATCTTGACACCTTGCACAGTTGGAGAAGATCTTCTTGTTCGCTGAGAATGAAAGGCACTTGATGTGACCACTATCAAGACGAGAAAGTGTAGTCTGGGAGCATCTATCACACTTGAGGGCTAGGGCCAATCCGGGTCTATTACCCGCATACCAATGATGAGAGGGAGGCGTTATCCACTCTACCAAATTTTGAGATTTTTTTAAGGAGTATAATTCCTGATAGGTAAGGGCGGATGTAGAGGGGGTTGGAAGATTACAGCCCTCTTTTGCTAATGTGTCCTCCATTTCATTGCCATAAAGTTCTACGTGAGATGGGATCCATTGGAAATGAATATCATGGTGTAGTGATATATGGTTTAGTTTGTGTAAGAGGGAGACGCTGGTTTTGTCGCCAACAATAAACCATTTGAAAAGGTGTTGAAGTGAACTACGACTATCGGAGAGAATCCAAAGATCACGGTAATTCTTCTTAGATAGAATGGCCTCATGTCCCACGTCAATGGCTATTAGTTCACTTCTGGAAACTGAACAAAAATCTGGATTGCGATACTTCAGGGACAATTTTTCCTGAGGCGTTTCGATATGTATACCACTACCGGCCTGGTTAGATATTCTACTACCATCAGTATAAATTTTGATTGCATCATGGGGGATGCTGTTAATGATCTCCAGTGCCAAATGTCTGAGATGGCTAGAGACAAAATTTTTCTTAATGACGGGTAAACTTAAGTTGAAATGGAAATACACCCTGGAGAGTCCCTCCGAAGGATTCAAGCTACTGTACAGAAAAGGGCTCCGCTTCACCACAAAGAAAGTTCTCGGACTCAACTTGGCTGAAGGGGCTGTTTTTCTTTAGTCTTTGCCCGTTTACCCAGTTATTCAGGTACTTAGACGTTTGGTTTTGGTTGGCCGAAGCTAGAAAGCTTGTTAAAGTATTTGGCCAGTCTAGTCTGTCTACGAAATAGAAGATGTTGTACATCTGCCTCAAATAGAACGATGTTTGAAGGGCAACTGTGCTTCAGACCATTGATGATACGGGCAGCACTTAGTTGGATTTGCTCTAATTTCTTCAGAACAGAGTTAGAGAAGCACAATAATAGATTGGAAATCCATATTCAAGAATCGGGCAAATGAGCGTCAAATAAGTAAGTCTTAGTGTAACCGCATCAGCTCCCCAATTCTTACCAGCGATGTATTTCAAGATGTTCAGGCGTTTTCTACTTTTCAAAACTAGATAATCAATGTGTTTGTTACTTGTGAATTCAGTGTCTAAAATAAACCCCAAATATTTCGGATGCTTTTCATACGTAAGATCCTGATTATTTAGTCTCAGTTTGGGCTGGTAATTATAAAGATGTTTGTTTGTAGTGAAAAAGGTGGCAATTGAGACTTAGATGGGTTAAAATGAAGTTTTAAGTCTATTCGTTCTAGAGGGGATTTCAAATATTCATAACTATCATGTGAGGCCAACTGATAATCTACAAGAGTCCATGGTCATTCATACCTGAGGCTTTTCCTCAAAAATGTCCGTGCTGAAACCATTTATAATCATCCTATTGGACCATAACTAATGCCAAGTCTCCTGGATGGGTATTCGCACTTTGTGTTTTTAAAAGAAATTTTGCCTTATTTATTAAACCATGTTACAGAAGACAACTTACGACGTATGTGGCTCCTACACGACGGATACTAGTCTATTACAGTATGGATGTGCAGGAAATTTTTAGTAATATCCATCCGCAACGATGGATTGGTTGTGGAGGTTCTATAAGCAATCCGACTTGCTCAACCATTTTATCTTCTCCTGATTTTTATCCCTTGGGTCATAAGAAAGCCCATCTACAATGGAAATTCCATAGATTCATATGAAATCCTTGTTACCTGGATATCTATAGCTGCTGACACCATACTAGAGATACCTGGTATGTTCACTAATCTACTGCATTCCCACTATTGATGATTATTCCCATTATTGACCCTGCATTACTTTTGGCAGATGCAATGTTGAGACACGTGTTCGTGATAAAGAATTTAACATCTAATATACATTTTTTTTTAAAAAGAAGTTTCATTGATGTCCATTCCCTCTCTGTTAGTCTTGTTTCTCTTCAGTTCATGAGGCAGCTAGTGCTTTACGATTAATTTCCTGTTACGGATTGTATTCTAATTTGGCTGTCTAATTGTATTATATTATCCCCTAACATGTAGAATGAGCTGAGAAATATTCTCAGTAGACATTATCATGCAGTACCGTGTAAATAAGTTATAACAGGTAACAATTCCAAACAGAATGGATCTACATACTGCAAGAACTTAAATGTTACAATTCAGAAACTTGTGGGGTGTCAAAAACATAAAAATAGGAAGACATATGGTGTTTGATTGAATTTGTAATGTATCTTTACCTTTTGTTTGAAACATTAGAGTATAGATTTTACATCATTCTTTTCCATTAAACATTCATTTGCCATTATCTATTCTTAAACTTCTCTAAATCGTTTTTAGACTAAAAGGTTTTCCAATGACAAGCAAATTTCTAAGTATATATTAAGGGTTTTCTTTATCTATAAATAGTATTAATAGTTTTGTCTTTGGAAATAAAATCAATGTAATTGAGGCTGAAATTATTTTTAGAAATACTTTTGGAAAAAAAAGCTATTCGAAATGGTAATAAAAAAGGAATTCTTTGAATTAAATCTTTTTCTAAAAAGTTTCTTAGCTGAAAATGCAAAAAGAAAAACAATTTTTTTGAAAGTTGAATATCAAAATTTAAAAATATTGCTTAATGAGTTTGTTAATAATTATACAGAATATTTACAAAATATTTTTCAAGGTGAATTTACATGTTTTCATAGTTATTAATAAACAAACATACAAAATAAAGTATGCCAAAAATATAATTTTACGATATAACGATTATATATATATCGTCGGAGTTCTTATGTAAAATAAATAATTTCTAAACAGCGAAATACATAGAAATAATGAAGTAAAAGATACTAACAATAAAGTAGAGAAGCGTACACTAAACATATGAGTTTATGACTTATAATAAGTATATTATGGCATTTAGATGAATAACTGTTAAGTGTGTGAAAGGATTCCTCTTCGTAGATGGTACTATAAGGAATATATATATATAATTACGTTCTGTTAAGTGAGATCTACGAACAGTGACATACAGTACAATAGTAGAGAGAGGCATTAAAATACCTTTAATACATATATTTTTCAAATTTTTAATGTTTTTAACAAATAACAGGGACAAAATGATAAACTGGCCTTGACACCAGCCAGGGACAATCCCAATCAAACCTGGACATTGGGTAAGTTTAGTTAAAATAACAAAACACATAATTATAAGCAAATACAATAGTTTTTCGAAAAAAATTCTGTAACTTTTCCCTCCTCGCATCTGGTAGATTGGCTTTTCAATGCAGATAACATTATACCGTTCATATCCATACTCTAAAATATTGCAGGATCTTGATATCACGCCAACAGCCATAGCCGAAAAACAAAAACATCTGCACCCCACCTGGAAGACGAACCTAGAGTGGAATTCGAGATGTAAAAAGGGACCACCCCACCCAAGAAATTGAAGAGGCAGACCGCTTGAAACACTCGAAAAGAGACGTTGTGCTTTCCCCTCCTCCTTCGACAATAAAGTATTCTTTACAATTAAAACACTCACTAGTTTGAATAACATATCTAACTGTAAATATTGTAATTAATATATGTAGATGTAATTAATCAATAATTAATTTCCGTAAAAATCTTACTCTACTCATTCATTTTCCCAATACATCGCAATGCCTATATTTCTCTAGTTAATTCTTAACTGTAATAAAATTTCACAACATTTTATTGAAAACTTAACTGATTTTTTTATCACGATCACACAGCAACGCAGTCACACATAAAACCGTCGATAGATGCCATGGTAACCGCGAGCATAGAGTAAGATATTCCAGATCTAGGGAATTCCTGAGCTGCAAGGTGTCCCTTTTCTCTTCATATAATAACTGCATTACAACTTAATGTAACATAAGTTAGTATTGTTTCACGATCAAAGAGTTAAAACTCCATGTTAAGATTTTAAATAAGCGAATCAGAGCATCAATATATTCCCTGTGGAATATTTTAGCAGTCGAAAGAGAAGAGGAAATCCGTCTAAGGAATACGAACTTCCAATATAAAACTAAGATCGGCATTTCACTAGTCAAATTAATTGGGTTTAGTTAATTATGGAGGAAATTAGGTAGTTAACTATTAAACCCTGTGAGAAATTTAATGGAGAATAGAATTCAAGTAAAATTTAATTAAAGATATTTATTTAGAGAGGGTAGATTGTGGTTGTTTATAAACGGCTCATCTTCAAGCAACACGAAGGCTATTGCATCGGACATCGTAATTTTGAACTGCGGTCAAGTGACGAGGACGACACTTGAGACGGTACCCTACTCTCCAAGCTTCTACACAACACCAGAGTAAAGATTCTGGCCAGTTTTGACTTTCATTAGCCCCTCTACGCGGTGGATCTTTAGTGGCCGTAGGACTTCAACCAACGACTTAATAGAAACAAAGTCGGCCACAAGTTTACTCCAAGTCCACTTGGAGACTTAACATATGTTACTCTGGTACTTTGAAAAAAAGTCTCGCAGTACCAAACTACAGTCGAAAAAAATCGAAAAGTTGTTTGGAAAATCGAACAACGTTATTAAAGGTTTGGAATGTTCTCAGAAAAAAAATGTACGTTAAAGACATCTTTTACACGAATTATTTTCTTTCTGAAAAAATTATATATATATATATATATATGTGTGTGTGTGTGTGTGTGACAAGCCCCAGGCCTGCTGGTAAAACAAAGAGAGCACTCATCTCTAAAATAACTTCTTTATTATTCTTCAAACATATTAAATCCAACATGGCGGCCCTTTGGCGTGCAACCGGATGGAACAAAAGACAACATCGCAGGGAGGAGTCACCAGCTAGTCTTTCGCTTATGCTCTCTCTTTCGTCAGCGCTCGCTCTACCTTTAAATAGGCGTATTTACCCTTAAATCCCTACGCGATAGTAAAGAGTTCGCTCTATATTTTTATTTATTATTTACTTAATTTTGAAGCTAAACTTTCCAGACCTGACATACACACACACACACACACATATATATATATATATATATGTATATACACACACACATATATATAGTATTTTTAACACGCTTTTATTAGCTTCACTTGTATGTAACGGAATCCTTTAACTCGATTTTTACCCCCTTTATAAGGTAAGATTAATTCTTAATTTCGCACACTTGTGAAGGACCGATGACAATACAATAATTTAATAATTTTCTTCCATTGTACTGATCAAGTTCATCAGGATTAACGATTTCCTATTTTCATATTTGGTGACTAAATCCAGATCCCAGTTTCTAGATTTGGTGACTAAAAGATTAAATTACAACCCTAAAGTGAAAAAGTTCATGGTTAATACAAATACAACAAACAAAAAAGATAAATTCATCAATGAATTAATTAAAAAACTAAAAAAGCACACTTTTATTTGGATTGAACTAAAAAATAATTTATAGTTTAAAAATACTGAAAAACACTCTTTTATAATTAATCGAACTTAAAAGTAAAAAGTAATTCCTAACATAAGAATAAAATGATTTACGAGAAAATTAATGTCATTGTGGTAAAAGTATGGGGTGCTAATATGAATTGTCAATATTTCTTACTAGTTCTATTCCGAAATGCAGAGTTAATGTAAAATTGTAGTACAAAGAATCCCACGCTTTTACCACAATCACATTAATTTGCTCGTTAATCATTTTATTCTTATATTTAGAATTATTTTTTACTTTTTACTTCGATTAAGTATAAAACGTGTTTTAGTTTCTTTAAAATATAATTTTTATTTTTTAAATTTCCCTGAGGATAAGTTCACCCCTTTAATAAAAAAAAATCGTGATTTATGAGGTGCATAGAAAAGAGGCATTATAATGAACATGAAACATTCCTCTTATTCATAATATTTTTTCTAAGAAAGTTTATTTATTCACTCCCTCTTCTACTTATAGAATTTTTGTGATGAAGACTTAATATTTTCAATGCAAATATTTTAAATGGTTGATAAAAAATTGCATAAACTTTGTAGAATTACCACAACAGAGTATTGAATAATTCTGTCTTTAAAGTACTATGCATATATTCTAAGGAAAGTAAAGAAATAATAATCTCATTTGTGCGATGTATGTGATCCTGGGTAACGAGATGGAAAAACAAAACTTATTGTGCTATTCCCTGCTTAATGTTGGGGAACTGAATCGAAAATATACTTATTTATAAGATACAACTATTAGACTGTCGATTTTATTCTACGCTTAATGTACAACATGATATGATTTGGGTGTAATGGAAACAAATATATCTTCTTAAGCAAACAAAAAGTATATCTTTGAGAATGGACTCAAAGTGCGCTGCTTAATGTTCTGTAAATCTCATAAATTTTTTGGTGGTTGCTGAATTTATTTTTCCCGAAATACTCTTCTTTTATTTTTGTTATATAATTGAAGAGAACAATTCTAAAAATTGCTGATCGATAATCTTGATTGAGTCCACTGCATATGCTTTTCATTAAAGATCTATAGTCGGTAGCTATTTAGGAGTTAATCTAACGTACGTCTGTAAATTCCTTGTTTACCAAATTCGTAAAAATTAAAACAAATCTTAGATAAGTTTGTAAGAAATATTGAAATTTAAAATGTCTTATCAATTTCCATCATTGTGATACAGTGGAACAAACAGGAATTTTTCAAGGGGAGAGGGGGTTGAGGGCCGAAAGTCCCCCATTCTTGTTTTCTACCCTAATACACCGCCAAACATATTCTTTTGATTTTGTCGGTTGTCAGGAACAAAAGCTGAAAAAATATTAAATGAATTATTAGCATTAATAAATAGAATAAATTATTAATAACAAATACTTAATTAAATTTTTACGTACTATTTACATAAGATTATAATCATACGGAAGAAAATCAAGGATGATGGGGGGGGTGGACCCGTGGACTCCCCCCAACGCACACACGTTGTGTGCGTCACTGCTGTGATAGTAATCTCAAAAAAAATTACTGGAAAAAAATGTTTATTCTCAATTTGGCTGAATTTTTTATTTATTTATATTACTTTAGACGAAGCGGAATTTTTTAAATTGTAAGTTGGTTTATTTGACTTTAAATAAAAAGCATGTATCGATCAATTAATGGTAAAATGCGATTTTTTGGAATTATGTAATGGCGTTTATTTTTTAATTATCTGTTTAAAGTATTCTAGAAAAGTATTGAAATAAATAAAAAGAAACCCAGAGAGCAATTTGTATTCGATGGATTAGTAAAACTGGTTTTATATTATGCTAAAATTAATACTTCCGAAGTGGTCGTTCTGTCAATAAGGCAAAACGTGGTATCCAGTCCATGTTCGGGACAAGCTAAAACTCAAAACGCAAATTTTTGTACACGTAACACTACTCAAGCAGCTTAAATACATACCCATAAATAACAAAATATGGTCTTACTCTATTCTCAGCAAAATGTCCACTAACGGGTTAATAGAGATCATGATTAAAGAGAAATCAACTGAAAATTTTTTGATTAACATTTGCTACGTGATGGAAGATTCCCGAATAAAATTACCTTGAAAGATCAAGTAATTACAGAGTGCTTTTGGAGAGATAATGTTAACAAATGTAGCGAAATACAAATCAAATCATTGCAACTGTTCACAATTTCAAAATAATATCGTCTCTTTGTCGTTTCACACATTTCATAAAGCAAACAGTTTTTTTCAACATTATCTTCTTTTCAGTCAAGCGTTATGACTAGCCTTAAGCATTTTTTTTATAAACTGTAGTTTACTCTGGTTGCATACACATGATTGATATTAAAATTGGCGCTGTGATTTTATAAGACAATATTATAATTGAGTTATGTTTTATAAACAGAAAAAAATGCAAATATATTACACGTGTGAGTGGCGTTCAAATCAAAATATCTAAGAGGTGTGACACACAAAAAAAAAAAACTAAGACTGGTCCAACAAATCATTGTACGTACAGAATCAGCTCTCCGAGACATAATCACCTTCAAAGTAGTTCCCTTCAGCATTCCCACACTTCTTCGTTCGGTGCTGCCATTACTGGTAACAGTTGTGGAACGTGGTTTTTGGAAGACCTTTCAGGAGATTCTCCGTTTTTGCCTGAACCCCTTCAACTGAGAAAAAATGGGTTCCTTTTAAGCAAGATTCAATTGTAGGAAATAAAAAAAAGTCGCATGAGGCCAAATCTGATGAATGAGAAGAATTTTCCATGATAGTAATGTTTTTGCTGGTCAGAAATTGCTTAACAAATAGGGCCGTGTGAGGAGTTGTATTGTTTTGGTGCAGCAGCCATCCATCACTTCCCAATTCTGGACTTCTTATCCTAATTTTTTGACGAAGTGTTTTTAGTTCTTCAATGTAGTTGTGTTGCTTAATCGTCTGACCATGAATTTTGGCTATGTTTTGGTCTGTAATCGCTGACATTGGGCCCCCAGCAGGTTCATCATCTTCCGAACTGACCATTTCCCCTGAAAGCCTCTTATACCATTCAAATACATGTGCACTAAACAAAGTTTCATCTCCATAAGCCACGGTTAATATTTTAAATGTTTTCGTGACTGATTTCTTAAGTTTCACAAGAAACTTCATGTTCATTCGACATTTTTCCGGCCGAATGCAGTTGCACATGTTCACTCAATGACGCAGTACTCCCAACTGGCAAAATCGATTAAGACGAAACTGGCCACATGGACAGAGGAGGTGTGAGGGATGACGTTACCAAAGCAGTTATTTCCAACTTCACTCTTTTTTCAAGCTACACACTTAGTTTCGTGTTTGTTTTTTTAGGTCACGTCTTCCCAAACTAACTGCGCCTATGAACCCCTTTTTACACGAAAAATTTGACCATACATCATAAATGCCTATTTCAATGTAACCCCTCATAACCCCCGTGACTCTATTTCAGTGTATAATAAAAAAAATTATAAATTTAGCTTCGATATCCTGAATGGTAAATATTGTAAAAATAAAGCATAAATAAAACATTGTGATACGTGTGAAATAATATTTATTTAAATTATAACTCTCTCTTTTGAATTAAAATATACATAGAAATACATTTTTTTTCTATGAGATGGGTGAACCAATGAGCTAGTTATCTGCATAACAATAGAAATAATAATACTGTTTTTCGTTCAAAACTGTGAAAAATCTATTACATTCACTTCACATATCGGGATCATGCACAAAACAAAATTTTAAACTGATGATTAAATGTACGACTGTTTTATACTGCCATATTTTAGATAAGCTATTGTTTGTAGCATTGAGATTCCGTTATTTAAAACTGCGAAGACGACTACATCCGCCATCTGCCTAACTTTAGCTGTGAAACGCTTATCATTACTGAAACTTTATGTGTCTGCCTTTTAGAAAAAATTTTATTCCAAAACTTTAAATTTTTACTCCGGTATTTTTAACACATAAAAATCATAACTAATTTATTTTAACTTCCACAATAATTGAAACATTTTACATTATATTAAACCTTTAACGGACCCCTTAATGCTGTCCACGCACCCCCAAATTAATCTTAATTTTCCAGACCCCCTCAGCAGTCACATGGACCACCGGGATTCTGTAGGATTCATTTTGGAAATACAAGTGATATGGCAGTGGTCTTCAAACTTTTTCGACTCATGGAAGCTTAAAAACTATATAAGGTGTTTCTAGAGAACCCCATACAAAAAACCCTTAGAAGAATATAACTTAAAATAATATTTAAAGTATATCAACTTTTTGTAGGTACTTAAGGTATAGACAATTAAAAAAATATTGCGTTTTTTTATTAAATTTTTTTAATATAACATTAATGTAATTTATTTATTCATTCATCCACTAGATACCATCTACCTTTGCCCTATATTTAATAACTGGGAAATGTGTTTTCATATTTTTGTACAAACTTTTCAATTCTAGATATATTGAAGCTAACTGCAGTCGTATTTCATATTCTGTGTTAATTTGCTTCTATATTTTGTGTGTGTTGTTATTTCACACATTAACTTAAATACATTGTTCAGAATGGCATTAAAATGCTTATAACCTGTGTGAGAAACTTCTGTGTATTCTGCAACCTAAAATATAGGAACTGTTCCTGCTTAAATTTAGGATTAACGTCGAATCTGATGATTCTTCGATAAACTGTTCCTTTTCCTTCATTGGAAAGCGTAATTCGTGCTTCGGGTTTTCATCTCTGGGAAATTTTATTTTACTGGTGTTAGGTATTTTTTTTTTTTAAATTTTCTCTTATAGATTTTTTTTACAAATTGAAAAACGGTACTTTATTATATAACTTTTAACACTGTCGTCTAAATTCAATTCCACTTCGTTGTGCAAAACATTGCACAACGAAGTGGTACGTGGAAGAAGTATAAAATTATTTTACCGAACCCAGGACCATGAAAAACAGAATATTTACAATGTTGGTAAAACTTTTAAGAAAAAACCTTTTATATTCTTATATTATATTATAATATAAGTTCCAGGATATTACTTAAAAGAGAGGGTGTTCTGCATCGAATTTATATTTTCCCTCCATGGGATCCACGTTGAAAAACACTGCTTTTAAATGCTTGTAATCATAAAGCCTTTTTAGAAAATCTATTTTGCATACATATTTATAGTTTTCGAATTTTAGTTTAAGAATAGAATTTTCTTTTTTAAACGAATCAAATCTTTCGAATTAACTCATAGGACCCCTAGGTATGCTTTGGGGAACCCCAAGGTTCCATGAAACGCGGTTTGAAAACCACTGATCTATGGGGGTACATTTTACACATATTATGTTTAAATTTATATTTTTTGTGTATTTTAATGTATAACGTATTAAATAAAGAGTGAACATTCCTTTATTCATGTTCTCAACACTTCAGATTTTTTTACATTTTTAAAATTTTACAATGATATCCATCTTTGTGATTTTTTTCTAATCTCTTATTCACGGTTTTTACCCATCTTTGAAGTATACTCAGTGTTAAGTTTATTTTAAGATGATGTGACATATTTAAGTGGCATTATATAAAATATCGTTTTAAGTACTGCATATAGATTTAAAAACATCGAATGAAAAAATGTAATGCTTCTAAATTTGTATCCAGAAGCAAGTATTTTACACAAGATTATCCATTTACAAAATTACATTTTATAGAAAAGAAATTCAATTATATATAATCAAATCTAAGAATATTTTGAAAATTGTATTAAGTAAGGCGTGTTAAAAATAATCTTTTTCTATCATATCGATTATGGAATAAAATATAACAATGTTAAGAGGCCCCACTGTTTATTACAGATTCTCGGCTTCTTAAAATAGAAGATATAGAAAAATATTCCTACTAGATTTAATCTATTCGAGCGTGTCAATGTGACCTAGCTTGATGGCCTCGAGTCAAGAAAGTACTCGATATTGATTTTCATTTAATGAACGAAAGCAGCAAGAATCGGAAAACCACTTAATTGCAAATCACTTTTCAAAATGTTTCTTTTCGATAGTAATGTATAAAGTAGCAGTAAAACAGATAGATTTAACATAAATAGCGTGTTGGTTGCGTTATTTGGGCATGTTTTATGACTCTAATTTCGGTTTTTTTTATTCATGCTCGATTGAATATTGGTCGATCATTCAATAGAAAATAGGAACAAAGTTCACAATTTGTTGCTTAATATGAGTGATTGAAGTATTTTCTATATTTTATTTTGTAATTTTACTATTTATAGACCCAAATACAGAGAACAGCCTTTTATTTTTAAGCAATCGGCTAGTCATAACCCCATAACTACCCAGTCCAAAATTTTTTTCCTAAAGAGGCTGTAATAAAATAAATAGTATAGATTGGGATTCGAGGATTTTATGGATCAGTCTTAAACAGCAAGATACTTCTTCAGGAGCGATGGAAATTTATTGTCGAAAAGCAATCCTGGAAATACTGCATACAGTACCCAAATTCGCTTAATAAATGACAGAAGGTCTTCACACTTTCCACAGCGCTCAGACACAACTATCGGTGTCTAAAATACAAGTACGTTTAAGGATTATTCGCAAACACCACTCGTCCTATTCAACAGCCGAAGTTATAACAAACTGTTGGTCGACTCTTCACGGTAAAATCAATACCAACGAATTGCTAATAAAAGCAATACTAGCTCAGTTTTGGAGAGCGACTCCCTGTTTATAGGCCTCACGTAACTCGAGAAAGATCCGCTTCGTCATAGATTATGGATATTAATAGATTTTTCCATTCCAGAAGAATCCACAGGGTTGCGAGCTCACCAAATCATCAACATGGTCCCCAAAAATCATTCCAACTTGGCTCTATCGCCAAGTTTCCATTGAATCGCCATTACAATATAAGGAATAGCGTTGCTTGCAAATATTACAATTTTAATACAAAATAAGTACAACAGAGAGTTATACTACATATTACACATCCAGGTATACATTATTTGCAATATTTTAAGCATTCAATATACAAAATTTGTAACAGTACTAAGTCTTTTTCAAAAAATAAGAAGACTAAAGAATTCAGTTGTGAAATTTAATAGTTAATTACTACATTGCATGTGGGAAACGTACTTATACGTTTTTCACAGTCTGTCACTAGAGCGCGGGTTACGTAAAAGTGTGAATTAAGTACATTTTGGCTGGAGAACGGATATCGTATGAATTAAAAAAGAAAGAAAAAACTAGTTTCGCTTAGAAAAACAAAATGTAATTGTAGTTTTTGCTACTTTAATAAATAACCAAACTCTCACGAAATTCACGATCCCAAAAAATGCGTAAATCTGTCGAATCTGTTAATCTTCTTTCCTTTTCTTTCTCGAGAGAGAAAGCATTTTATTAATCTAAATTTAGAGTTGCAATTTGCAGTGCAGTAACCCAATCTTATTAATTTGTCATGGCATTCTAAACAGATTTTAACTTATCTATGTTACCAATATATGTATATATATATATACCATAGAGATAGAGAGTGAGCGTATGTGGTGTTTTAACAAGGATCGAACGTGATTCAGGCGCATCTTTATCTGATTTTAATATGTTTGGTAGATATTAATATACTCAATATGTGACTGGAACAAATGAAGTTATCTTCTTACGTTAACATTTTATTTCAGAACGACGCATAAAGCAAAAAAAAGCAACAATAGCACACGCGTGCAGCTCACAATGGACAAAAGAGCTCTCTTTTTCTGGTTCCAGAGATCTTAACTTTTATATTTTTCCTACCATAAGCATCTCGAGCATTCATTAATCATATGATTTCAGGGTTTTAACCCGCTGATTGGTTATATTAGGTAAATTATGCAATATTGATTCATCTCACAATGAAATATCTGAACATGGAACTTTTTGAGGAATCTCACAATGTCTTGGAGGATTCGAGAACATCACGAATTAACCCTTTCCCGGCTTGTCCCGAGATTAGCTCGGGCAGTCAAAACGTACCATCCTGGATCATTCCGAGTGTAGCTCGGGCCCTGTGAAAATTTACACTGTGCAATCAGTCATTTCCGAATTATTTCACAAATGCTTTTTATGGTTTCGAACAATTGAAAAGTACCACACTTGGAATTTTCTGCAAAAAGAGGACGTCCTTCTGATGCTTGTCTGTACTGACGCACGTTCCCGCCCCCCTTCCCGCTTGTCTGAAAGATACACTCATGTCCATAAATTAAGGATAATTCAGAATCACACAGAAATTGAACTCTAAAATAAAATTTTCACCTGTAGAATTATCACACACATCTTGAAGAAGAATATGCAAATTACAGGAAACCACCAGATGGCGCGGATAGTACGTCACAATGACGAGAGTGTAAGAGAGGGGTATGTATATAAGGAATGGTGACAAAGAAGTAAAATTGTTCACAAGCGCTTTAAAAGCCTTTCAGTGCAATAACCGCATAGTTATCCCACAAAGGAAGCATTTGAATGATTTTTTACGTGGTAGAGTTATCGGACGACTGGAATTTGGACGTATCCATCTGGAACTATCCGAGGAACCTGGAATCGCCCAGAGTGTCATCTCCAGGCTTTGGCAACGATTCCAAGATGATGGTAATGTGAGTCGATGTTACAGCACAGGTCGCCCCCGAGTTATAACGCCGAATGAGGACCGGTACTTGGCAGTTACTGCCAAAAGAAACAGACTGAGCACAGCATCAGACCTGTCTCGTCAGCTCTCTTCAGCTACCGGTACGACAGTTTCAAGTCAGACCGTGTACAGACGCTTAGGGCACATTGGTCTATATGCTCGTAGGCCTGTCAGATGTGTTCCCCTTACCGCAACTCACTGTCGCCTGCAATTAACCTGGAGTAGAGAGCATGCATTGTGAACACCGCAACAGTGGTCTTGTGTGATGTTTTCTGAGGAGTCCAGGTTTAGTTAGCAGTCTGATTCTCGCCGGACTTTCATATGGAGAGTGTCAGGTACCCGTTACCACCAAGAGAACACCATTAAACGACACCGTTACGGTGGTGCAGGATGGCTCGTTTGGGGAGGAATTATTTTTGGTTCCAGAACTGACCTGCATGTTCAGAGTGTAACGATGACAGGCCACATCTATCGGGATGTCATTCTGGAACAACATGTCCGTTTGTTTCGGGGCGCCATGGGTGCTGAATTTCTGTTTATGGATGACAACGCCCGTCCTCACCGTGCAAACATTGTAGACGAATGCCTTCAATCGGAGGATATCACCCGTATGAATTGGCCAGCATACTCACCGGACTTGAATCCAATAGAGCATGTGTGGGATATGCTTGGCCGACGAATTGCAGCCCGTCAACCCCATCACACCTGTCTACCGGAACTTCGGAGGGCATTGCTTGATGAGTGGTGTAATATTCCCCAAGATCAGATTGATAATTTGATACTCAGCATGCGTAGGCGTTGTTAGGCCTGTATTACATTGTTCGGGAGACATACTCCGTATTAACCATCATACTAACCATGTTATACTGTTTTTTGTAAATAGGTTCTTTTTTGAAATTAGTTCCAGGGAGTAAAAATCGCAATTTTTATTAGATATGTCAAACATATAGCATCTTTTTTGCTCTTTACCTTTTGTTTAATAAATAGACTTTACAAATAAGT
The DNA here is from genome assembly GCA_019973975.1 of Trichonephila clavata. Lineage (NCBI taxonomy): Eukaryota > Metazoa > Arthropoda > Arachnida > Araneae > Nephilidae > Trichonephila > Trichonephila clavata. The sequence continues at coordinate 88,813 of BMAO01025109.1, read as the reverse complement.
CAAATTTGTTTTGCTTCTGTCTCTTTCTTTGCCTGAACTTCATTATCCTTAATTTATGGACATGAGTGTACTTTGTTAACTACATTCCCCCGACATAGAAGACAAGTAATCCGACTCGACAGTGTGTATTATTTGCTGTTCAAAGAGAGACATTAAAGGGAAGAAGAGAAACAAGATTCTACTGTCCATATATTGCGACGATGTTGAGTTATATGTAGTACCGTGTTTTCGAATTTATCATACACGATCAAACTTTGATTAATGATTTCATAATCATTTATATAAATGCAAAATTTGTAAATAGAATTTTTAATTCAAGATAAAAGTTAAGTGTTCTAAGCTTTATATTTAAAGTTAGTGGGAATTGAATCCAAAGTCTAATGATTTCTGCCATATAGAAAACCAACTTTACGGGTAAATTACTCACTCATTTAAATAGATTTTTTTTACTTTAATCTTTAGGAAATTTCATATGCGAATAGGGCTATTATGTTAAAAAAGATATATATGTCTGAAAATAAGCATAAAAAATGGACATTTTTTGTCCTAAATCTAGGAATAAAATGAACCTGGAAAATGCGTGTGCCTGCGTGCATGTGCGGGCGTGTATATGTATGTGTGTGCGCGTGTATATGTGTGTGCGTGTATGTGTATGTGTGTAGGTGTAGGTGGGGGTATGTATGTGTATGTGTGGATGCGTGTATGTGTATGTGTGGGTGCGTGTAGGTGTAGGTGTGGGGGCATGTATGTGTATGTGTGGATGCGTGTATGTGCATGTGTGGGTGCGTGTATGTGTGAGTGTGCGTGCGTGTGTGTGTGCAATAGAGATTTTTAAAAGAGAATTTTTAATAACTATTAAATGTACTAACTCAATTAATTTAGAACTTGAAGAAAAATAACACGAACCATTAAATGGAAGAAAACAAACGAATTCATCCCATTTTAAAAACTTGATTGTGTCCTAAGATTTATAACGTCTGAAATAAATCTCCGAAACAGAATCTAATCGATTTTGTTTCCCCGAGGAAGAAAATAAAATTGAAAAGTTAGCCTGTTACTACACAAATACGATGAAATTTCGTTTTTCAAATTTTAAAAATATAGCAATATTCCAATAATCCTTTAAGAATATATCTTTCTAAAATACTCTGTTTTATGATTCAACTATCCTGGATTAATATTTGAATAGGGAATTATCTGCAGAAATGTCCACAAGAAAGTAACGGTAGGGAATCATCCAAGGAAAAATATGTCCAGCTAGTTAGAAATGAAAAATGTTGCGATTGTTTTTATAAGGCTCGGATGACACAAATTTTAACTAGATTTTGATATAAATATAGCTTTTGATGTATGGTTACTATGGTTACTTCGGATACCTTGGTTTAACTTTAGAGCATTTGATACTATTCGTCATATGTTTTCGAAATTGAATTTAAAGATATTTTGTTTCATATCTATAAGTACTTTGTTCCTATATTTAATGTACAAAATATGTTTCTCTGATTCAAAACTTTAATCCTACATTGATATCTGCATAAAACTCTTTTAAAACAATGTATTTCTCCCCAACTATGAAAACAATGTTATAAATAAAAAATAAAATATCTGTATTATGAAAAGACTGGAATAACAACATTTCTAGTGATTAAATATATATTTATATATGTTACCGTTAAAGTTCAGTTATTTCATAGAATAGCTAGGTATTTCATGAAATAACTAGACAAGTCAGTTAAAGTATATAATAGATGAAAAATTTCCTAATTTACCTAGTTATTCCATGAAATAACTAATGATAGATCGTTAAAAAGTGAAAAATTAACAATTTCAAAGTTATTTTATCAGTTAATGGATTGTAAATAGCTAAAATCTCTCAAAAATACATTTTATACCTAATCCAGATATAATCAGTTGATAAATAATAAGGAAAATTAGATGATATAATTTATTATTGCTCATATTGCTAACATTAGTTAAACAGAAAGGTAAAAAAAAGAATATGTTGCGGAATTAGTTATATTTAAATATTTTTTGAAAAAATACCTGCTGGGAAGAAACACTGTTGCTTCATAAAAAAACATTGTGTAAACTTTTTCAAGCAAAATATTACAAACAAAATATTAATTTTAATTTTATGAAAAACCTTTATTTTACTTTTCATTACCTATTAGAGCTAGGATTGTTGTAATGACACTTTGAATTGCATTGCATATTATTTTTGAAATAAGCCCACTTTTTACTATTACACTGTTTTTTACACGAGTCAACAACTATAAGTGGTTCAAAATTGATAAAAAGCAGCTATAACCGGTTCAAAGAACTTTCGAGTGACGTATTTCATACTTTAATGATCAAGTAATCGTTATTCTACGGAATACCTATAGTTAAACCGCAGAATTCAGTAATTTTATATACTTTAACTGGCTTGACTAGTTATTCTATTAAATAATGGATTTCACACTTTAGTGCGGTTATATTATATATGCATGTTATATATAACATGTATATATATATAACCACACTAGGCATCTTAAGACTATGTATTTCAAATTCTGATTAATGTTACGTTGAATATAACCGTATAGCACAAGGAAACGAGTTGCTGAGTTATAAAATACGAATGTATAATTCGAATGAATGAAATTTAAATATATTATGAATTTGAAAATACCTATTTGAAAAAAATTCCAATAACTCTATAAAGTATCAATAAGTTTTTTTATTACAGACATATTTCCAATAACAATATAAAATTATTAAATATTCTTATTTTAATAACAATGTACTATAGCTCTAATCTTAGAACTAAGCTTATAGTAAGAAAATGACAAACCGTTACAAGACAAAGTCGAACAGCCACAGCAAAAAGACAGCCAGTTTTTAGGCTTAGGGATAAGACTGGAAAGTTAAGCATAATATTAGGGCACCAACCATCCCATTTATTTGCCAGTATTTCTGGGCAGAAATAAAATAAAGCAACAAAAATACGATCTAAATTATTTTAAAAAAATAATTTGTAAGCAGCTTAATCTCAATAAGCTAAATAAATAAGTAGATATTACTTTTTGATATTATGATTAGATATACAGGGTGATTCTAAAATGATTTGACGAACTTTAAAAGGTGGTAGAGCTCACTAAAACCTAAAATTTTTGTATGGAAATGTACGGGTGGAAGTACCGCATTGTGCGTGCGTGTGTGTGTGTGCGCGTGTGTCATCCAGGTCAAGTTTAAAAAAATTTCTTTTCATTATTAGTAAAATTACCCATAACGACCGAAGGCTCAAGCACAGATCATTTTTTGTGTTGAAGCAGATCACTGGTACACCGTTTAGCTGCCTTCAATTATCACCAATATTGTTAGCCAATCACGCCCTAAAAATCGCCTAGCATGCATGACGGTTTGAGGCAGCAATTCCTAAATCTGTTTTAGCATTTTCTCTACGGAATCACTCGTTTAGTAAGCAGCTAATGAACGTTTTATATTTCCATTAATGTGTTATTTTTTCTGTTTGTGTTTCAACGCGGTGCTTCCGCCCATATTTTCCAACACAAAAGTTGTTTGTTTTAGTGAGCTCTATCCCCCCTCAAAGTTTGTCCCATCATTTTAGAATCATCCTGTACCTGTATACACTCATATTTCAGTAACTATTTGTCTACCAGACTTGAATAACGATCTTAAAATATTCTATCACAAGGATCATACATGCTCCAACACCCGAGAACTTCAAACAATACACACTTTACATTAAAAATAACCACGTTTGATAGAAGACCAATATCATGGTGAATAGCTGTAAATCGGAATAGTACTTGAAGTAAATCTAAATCAAGTAGTTTAAATACAGCTTAATCAATATTTACTCTTACAAGGACAATTTGTTTATTTAATTAATAGAATAAACATTCTAGTTACTATATTTAAAAATGCTTGAAATTCTGAAGGGACTAATTAGGCTAAGCTAATGATCACTAATGTTTATTCTTTTCCAATAATTAGGAAAACCTGCACATGCTGGGGAAGCACATAAAATTCCTGAGCTGTGCTGATCGTAAATATTAAGTGTGAAGAATTAATTGGAATTTTCTTACAGAAATTAGGTTGAAACACTTGATATTACAAAAATGATGTAATATTTTTTAATTTAAAACTATTCTGTATTTCTCTTTCAGATAAGAATAAATAGTCATAGTATTTTTTAATTAATTTATATTTAATGATACATAAGTGTGGAAAGGAGAGTATGTAAGAGTTATATATTAACGTAGCATTGTATTTAAGACGAGGGCTATTGGCGAATTACATCGAAATTTTGAACTTTGGCCAAGTGACGAGGAGCTCGCACCTCCCTTTCCTAACTACCACAACACACCAACAGGAGGACACTAAGCCTTGACAGGGCCACGGTAGCCTAGTGGTCAAGGTAACGGACTCGTGGTCAGCGTGTCATGAATTCGATCTTAGTACCGCTGAAGACCAGCCATGTAGGGAGGGACGATGTACGTTAAATCTGTCGATGCTTAAACGTCCTCCCGTTGGTGTGGTGTGGAAGTTAGGAGGGGTGCCAGTTCAGGTGTCATCCTCGTCACTTGACTATGGCTCAAAATTACAAGGTCGGTCGCCAAAAGCCCTAGAGTAGCAGAACGGGGCAACGTAAATATTCACTCACTCGTTCACTCTCACCAGTGTGATCTGAATTTTGAACGTATGTAATTTGGGATGATTATAAACTATAAATTTCGGTGCATTTTATCACAATAATGATTTTATATGTAATTTTTAAATGAAAGGCTTAACAGGAAAAATTTCCTGGTCCTGAAGTAAATTAATTATTATTTAATTTTCTTAAGATGTCTCATTATCTACTGTAACCCCTCTTAAGTGATGAGAGATGTAAATCCTGAATGAGAAACTTTTTCAAATTATTTGAAAAGAGGATGCGATAGCAAGTGATGGCTGTAGTAGTCTAGTGGTCAAGGGAGCGGACTCGTGGCCGGCGTGTCATGAGTTGGAGTCAAAAGCCGCTGAAGACCCACCGTGCAGAGAAGGCCTGTGCCCGATAAATATGTCGAGGCTCAAACGTCCTTCCGTTGGTGTGGTGTGGAGGTAAGGAAAGGGGAGTGCCAGTTCAGGTGTCATCACTTAACCTTAATTTAAAAGGTCCGTCGCCAAAAGCCCTTGAGTAGCTGAATAGTGCGACATTAATATTTAATCACTCACTCACTAAGCCTCGACAGATTTAACGTGCCTCTGCTCCATCTACGACGAGGAAGGGGTCTTCAGTGGCACTAGGACTTTGGACCCACGATATTCTGGCCACTAGGCTACCACGGTCACACAATTAGCCCGAAAGGACTAATTGTGTGGTGTTGAAAGCAAGTTGAACTAGTACATGCTAATTTAATAAAGATAACCCTTGTTCGATTTCTTATCTGATCTAAATTCGTCATTCGTATTTATGGAGAAAAAAAAGCGATTAAATGAACTAGTAATAAGATGCTTTAATGCATTGTTTAATGTTTCTTTTATTTTTTGCACACACTTTATGCTTTTTAGTTAATTTTTTTTTTATTTGCATGTATAATCAAACCCAATTTTTTTACTGTAATTATTCACGAATTTCTTTCTAACAATGTACTTTTTTTATTTAGTCGATGAATTATTTGATAAAGTAAATAATTTCAATTGTATGTTGCAGATAAGAATTTACCAAATAACTTTACCCAAAAAAGAATTTTCCCAGAACAATTAAAACACTTTAGAAGAAATTTAGAAATTGCTTAAGCAATTGACAATTTATATCTTCATATAATCTTGAGAAATGAGTGTTTATAGCATTTTGATTAATGGAATGAAGATAAATCAGTAGTCAAAAGAATAGAGAACAAACTGCAGTTAATTTTGTTAAGTATTTCAAGTTTTTCTATTATTTACAGTTCTAAAATTTAAACTGTACTGCAAAGCAATATATCAATTTATTATTTATATACAGTGAAAATCCCTTAACACGAAATTGAGAAGACCAAAATATTTTTTATGTTAGGAGAATTTCGAGTTAAAGGTTATTGCAAAAAAAAAAACCATATTCAACAAAATAAAGCTTATTAGAGTATATTTTATTTGTATAGATATGTATACATGTATATATTTAATTAAAACAATGAAACAAAAACCTTCACAAGAACTGAATGAAACATTATAAAAAATTTTCAAGTTTTTTGAAAAACAAAAGACACACACGTTTACTTTTTTTTGAAAAATAATCTGTAATATTTTTCTTTGCATTGTCTTTTTAGCACCAAATTTTCAACAAATTTTTCGATGTCGTCCAGTTTGTTATTCATTTTACCACTAGAATAGGCGTCTAAATAAAACTGCGCATAGTTTTTATAATGTTATTCATTTTGGATGACGTGGGAACAGGAACTGCAGTATTCATCTCATTGTTATCATAGGAATCTGCTTCAACAATACGTTTTGAGTATTAACGAACTCCAAAATGTCTTTGTCTGCAATAATTGGGGTTGTACATATATTACCATCATCTACTGCAACGAATTTTTTCGATGATACAGTAGGACACAGACCAATAATACAGAAACTTTTTCAGATATTTTATTAAGTGTCGGGGCTCTCAGTTTCATTATCCAGGGAAAAAAATCTTTTCGTGTTAAGAGAAATCAATGCATGAAAATACATAGACGTTTGTCAGGACCGTTGTATTACTTCATGTTAGACGATGTTTCGTCTTAAACGTTTTCGCGTTAAGGCAATATGGTACCATCTTCGCAATTTTTTTTTATTTTTAATATCTGAGATTTGGTTTTAATTGTATTTTATAATGGTTAATATTTAATAAAAATTCAAAACGAAAATTTTTTAATTTGCTGTACATTTTTGTAAAATTTAAATTTTTTGAACTTCTTTAACATTTTATAAATTTCTAAGGCTCTTTTAAATACATCTCTTTTCTTTCAAAATTTTTTCCAAGTACCTTTTATTATACAACATAAAACAGTGCATGGGTTTTTTTCTGCTAGTGCTCTTTAATTTTTTATTAATTTTTTTATAGTTAAAAATCCAAAAATTCTAAAAAAAACATTAATTTTGATTTTAAAAATTTTTAGAAAAAGTATTAAACATGTTAGAGCTAATTAAATGCACAGTTTTACAAAACATACATTTCAGAACATGTATAAAAAATTTCAAACCTATACTTCAATTATCAAAAAAGCCTTAGGGTTTGAATAATAGTACATATACACAAAAATTCAACATGGAGAAAAATGAGTTTCAAGTTTTCAATCCATGAATAGCATGATATAATATTCATCGAATAGTCTGAAACTTTTATGAAATGTTAATTAGCTTTTTTAAAACTGCTTACCATAAGAAATTGCACAAATGTAGAACAATTAAATATTATTCTGTCATAATGAATCTATAGAAGAAAACGAATGAAAGATCAATATTTCATGAAGCTTTACCTTAATAATTAAAAAAGAAAATACACACACTTCAGAGCTAATTTCATGCTCAGAGCTAATACACAACATGTATAAAAGATGTTTATGCCTTTATTTTTTATTTCCATGATTTTAAAAACCTTTTCATGTTAAATGTTGTACACGAATGAAAGCAAAATCAAATAACAATTTATAGGTAAAATATATCAAAATCTAAGAATTGCATATGTGCATTTGTTTAAATAAATATTTTAAAATATTTTAATAATAAAAATGTTGAATTTCCCAGGCATGGGATATATATATCACCAAAAACAAATATATAAAAATGGGAGAGTTTTTCTATTCTTGCGAATTAGATTTTTAATTATATCTGAGTTATCAAAATGAGATTTAGTATTTGTGCTATGGGAGAATCCATTTTGAAGTTTTAATTTCATTCATAATAATATCATAAAAAGCACGCACAACTTTTAAATCTTGACCAAATCCATTTGCTCTCCCCCCCCCCAATAAACAATACACAAACTAGAATTTTTGCATGAATTGCACAATTCTTTCTTGAAATGATTTGTTACTGCATATATAACATCAGTATCATTTACGCGCGGTAGAAAAATAATTAATTCATTTTTTATCAGGCTCTTTTCTAGTAGATTATCTGAAATGTGGGCGTGGTAGTTGCTGTCAAACGTCAAATATTGCTCCATAATTTGACAAAAAAATGCAGGTAAAGCTTTGAAATTTTGCAGGCATATTTATAAAGATTCGAGGTATCAAATAAGCCAATAAAAATTTTCGATATTTTGATGATTTTTAGGGTACCATATCGCCTTAAATATATTTCACTCTTCACGTATGGCAAAAATTACTTAATTATTCTGCTTTTAAAGCTTTCAAGCAAACTGAAAAGGGTGCTTAAGAGCGAAAATTTGTATGAGATAAAAAATAAATTATTATTAATGAAATATTTTATCTAAAGCTACATCGCAGTAATTTAGTAGCCACAATAGTTAAATGGTCGTTCATGGGGGAGAACTCGTAACTAGCATTTTATCTATCGATATTGGTTTCGAGTCAATTGAATCTGTCGTGGGGTGGGGAAGTTGGAAGAAAGGTGCTGTCTTGGGTGGCGTACTCGTCACTTAGACGTAGCTTAAAATTATACCGTCACGCCTATTTTATTCAGAATTTATATGTTCAGAAACAATCTATCACAATAATATAGCTTTGCTAATTCATGATTGAGTGCCTTTTTTTTGACCATCTCATTTTGTACTCCCTCACTTAAAATTAACAACTTATGTAATTATCCCTTTTATTATGAAATTTTTAAAAAATTAGAATTTTAATTAAATTTAGTATTTTCGATTTAAAATCCAGAAGAAAATGTAATGGTATGTGAAAATATGTTCAAAAACAGAACACACGTATATTTCAATAATTATTTTTATCATGGAGGTTGCAAAAATAGCTAAACGCGAAAAGCCAAATAATTTATGCTTTAACAAAACAAAAACAAAAAAATGACAACCAACAAAAAAAATTTCTATTTAATTGTATTACTGACAGCTAAGGACAAATTTAAATACTCTGTAAATCTTTTGCCCCTATATAATAAACGAAAAACGCCATTTTAAAACCAACATTTTGTCTTACACTTCATAAAAACATTTTATCATGACTGATATAAAGACTCATAATAGATTTTCAAAATTTTCAAACACGCACGTTCTCCATATCTTCACTTTACATACGCCCAATCTACAATTATTAAAAAAGCAAGAAACAAAACTTTCTGCTACCAGAAAAAAGTTTGAGTAAAGAATAACGTATTACAAAGAAAAATTAAATAAAACCCTTCTTCTACTAGATCGCTCGGTATTGTCTGACATGAAAACTTGGTTTATTACTATACTCAGATAAATTTAATTTATAGTTCCTATCAAATATCTGTTTCCTTGCAAAACCTACTCTCTGAAAGCAAGATGTAGCAAAAATGTAATCAAAGGCCTTGCGCTCGGAGGTAAGTACAGGTTTTAGGGAGTTGCTAGACTTGAGCGTATCTTATCTCTAAACATGATCTCTTCTTGAGGAGATTTTCTAATATGTTTGACGTCTATTCCAAACAAAGATGATAGATAAAGTCCTTGGCTACCACACATAGCTCACGTCTTCTTTCACGACCTAAAACCCACATTTCTCAACAACCAGCAATCAAGAAAAAACACGAAAAGTCTTCATGCGCTAAAATTTCATAACACTTTTTCCCTTACTTCAGAAACTTACAAAACACACACACACACATTTTTAATGGGTTTTTGTGTGTATCTCAGTGCTTCTCAAACTTTCAATAATTTCAACCCAATTTTCAATCATAATTTTCATTGTGCCCCCATACAATAATAATGCATTGAACGCAATAAAAATATACTTTGACGCTAAAGCTACAATACTACATTAATTATAAACCATACAAACTATCAAAATATAAGAATTACATTTTGTACATGGCAAGACCATGAGAGGCACTAGTAATTATCAGGGGAGTAGAGCTACCGCCGTATCAACCGTATCAATGATGCGGGCCCCTAAGCTAAAGGAGCCCAAAAATATGTTTCTTCAGTCCCACTTACAGGGTTCATATATCTAAAAAAGGACCTCGAAGGAATTTTGATGCAGGGCCCAATCGGAACTATCTACGCCAATCGTAATTATCAAACTTGTTTTTAATTTAATATTGATACATTAATTATCAAAAACATTGGGAAGTACTGATACATTTATAAGTATATTATATCAGTGTAATTGTGCATTTAATTTTTTTTTATATGGTAGATACATTCCTTAGAAAACCGTGCAAAAAAATCGTGTAAGGAAATACGTGCGACATTGGGGATATGTTCCACAATTTTAAGAAATCGTGTAAGATGAAAAATCTCTAAATATTTTCCCAAAAAAACGTGCAAAAAATAGTAATGAAATCCATGTTGAGATAAAAAAACAATTCATTTTTATTACAAAAAAATAAAATTAGTGTGCAATGAAAATTCAATTTATAAGCATAGTTATAATTTATAAATACGGTATATAACACATGTAAAAATTCAAATTGAAATAAAACTATTAACTAAAAACTATTCATTGCTACTTGATAACCAACGTGCATGTTTATTACGGACCGGACCAAAAATGTTGTCATTAGTAGATGTGTCAAATGTGTTTAGCACAATTATCGGTTTTAATTCGAAATGAATTTCTTTCGTTAATAACGTTATTAATATGCTATTGTTGTTCCAGGATAGTATTTTTAAAATGTGAAAATAAAATGCATCTAATTTATATAATATTGTATAATATGTTTTCTTTTACATATAATAAGTGTTCCCCCGTATATAAGAGTTTTGTCTTAAGAACACGAAAATAAATTCTTTTATAGTTATATATTTGGAAACTGGAATGTAGAATTTCTAGCTTCTTTAGTTTTAATTTTTGCAATTTAAAAAGAAACGACAAATGTTCATCATAAAAAACAAATACATAAACTAAAAAAAAAAATCTTATTTATGTATTTTGGCAATAATAGATTAAATTTTTTACGTCTTGATGCAAAATCATAACACTTATCGAGATATCTTTCATTTCTGCCTGTTTATTATTTTCTAGATATAGCTGTGATAACATGGATCGTAAAGTTTTAGACTGGTAACCAACATGTAGCCGGTTTGGATTTCATCTTTCCAAAAACTGTTATGTAGTGAGGCTGATTCACTTTAAATCTATTGGGGAACGTTTCTTTTAGAATATTTCTCAGGTTTCATATCGGTCGCTTGACAGTAGTTCAATATTACAAGGCCCGTCACCAATAACTTTCGTGTTGCTTCAATCGCGACATTAATAAACTATCATTCGATTACTATTTCCCAATTTTTCGCAGAAGCTTTGGAAACTAACATGCATATTTCTGCTTCTCCCTACCAGAAAAAATCCTCTGCTTCCTTTACAAAATTTACTTTCCCAGTATTTGTGTATGCAATTCTTCATGCTTTGCCACATTTTTAATCTCAAGATGCTACAATCGCAAACTAAAAAAAGTTATCCTCTAGAGAACAATAAAGTAATTTTCATTGGCTTTTAGTTGGTTGTCATGGCAACCATCCTTCTTCAACTTATGAAGTTGTAGGCTAGTTGAAGCAGCTCCTCCGAGAAAATTCTACCTTTATAATTTAAAGAGAAACACTTCGTTGAAACTTTTCTTTTTCTTGTTAGAGAAACAGTATGCAGGCAGTTTTTTCCCCCAGGGGAAACAGTTTTGGGGCAATTTCTGTACATTTTTTTACGTACTGGAAGATTAATTACTGAATTTACGGACTACTGAGTTTCTTCCAACGATGGTTAGTTTTGTTGGTGAATATGAATTTATGTTTCTTCATCTTGACTCAAAAAAAAAAAAAAAAAGGAAAGAAAGAATTTCCGGCATTCTTTTTGTTAGCATAATAGATTAAATGTTAGAATTTATTATAATGGTATATTAGAGCAAAGTAATAATTATGTGTACATTTGCAGCAGTTATGAATTGAGGTTTCATAAAAAATTTAACCGACTGTAACAAATTGCAAAATTACAGCTTTTGTCTCGAATACTGAGTAAAATGTAAATTTACCTCACAAGAAAAAAATCCCTCCTTAAAATACATTTAATAAGCTGAAACCTTCATGAAAGTTTTTTCTTAATGATATAAATGTCTTTAAATAACTATTTATGGAATATGTTAACTTTAAATAAATACGCGTTTCTTCCTATTACTTTTAAATATATTTCTGCATAAATACGAAGCCAGTTCTATGAAAATAATTAGAGATTACCAATGGCAAATTTAAATAAAGCAAATATTTTTTAAATGACTGATTTTTTAATTTTTGACACAATTAAGCAACTTCAAATGAAAAAAAGGAAACATCTCATAATACTTAAAACTCATAACTCATTCAAATACTGGAATTTACTTCCTTAAAATATTTAATTTGATAATCACGTCAGAAAATTGATTTTGCTCATCTGCAGAGTTTGAAGAGTCAAAAAGAAATGTTGAGATTTATCACATATAAATATTTTAAGTCTCTTTCTAATTCATTTTCACAAGGATATCATAAATACTTATTAACTGAATACTAACTGTTGCGTCTAACGACTCAATGGGCTAAATTCATGTGACGTCAGGGTCACATGATAATGATTAACCTGTGTTTCTAGCAAATCAAGTCAAAATCTTCTGTGACGTCATAGCCACATGATAAAAGCAATCATGTGTTTCCAGCCAATCAATCCATGTGATTCGTTGCTGCCAACTTTTGCTTTTTGTAGAAACTTACTCGTAAAAAAAAGTACATATTTGTCAACAATAATAACGCTGGTAGGTATACAAAATACATTTTATTTAAAAAATAGATGCATAAAATAAGGATTTTTTAAAGTTTTAAAATCTTTTCGAAGAAATTTTTTTCACGATGTTTGAACATCTTTACCTAATTATGAAATTTGAAATTTTAACTAAGTCTTACAAATAGAACAAGTACGATTAGTTTAATGTTCTGGTTTTTAATGCCACCCGTCTGACGATTTCAGATTAAGGCCCACGTAATTCATCGTGGCTAGGGGTTAGGTGTACACCTGTCGTTAGCTTTTAGCTTTGAGCACCATGCAGGTGGTAGTACGACTTTGCTCGGTTCTTACACGATAGATGGCGACAGCACCTATCTCCACCTCCACAATTTAGGCATGGAACTAGAGGAGAGGGAAAGATTCTCCAGCCTCCTGCTCACGTGGTTTCAGCTGCGACCGCCCACAAGACTTTCAGACCCACTGATTTAAAGAGCACGTACTCCAAGTGTACTCGGAGGGTATTTGGTGGCATCGGACATCGAACCCAGGCCTTCCGGTTTGGAGTCCGATGCTCTAACCACTAGGCTACCCATGGCCCTATAATTAGTTTAATGTCTGTTTTGTATTCAATGGAAAACACATGTTTGTCTTTATCACGCGAACGTCATGAATTGAGGTCATTACATAAAATGAAAAATGGAATCCAAATCCCAACTGTATATAACATATAGCTACGAAAAATTAAAAAAATAAAATGAGCACTTTTTTATTCTGTTATACAGAACGTGTATAAATAAACTGTAGGAAACAAACTTATACAGAAGAATTTAAAACTGATTCCTCATTTTCTTCTGGAATTTAGTACAGAAGGTCATTCGCACTTTATGGAAGCGATTTTGTAATTCATTTTCTGGTTTGGATTTTGAGATAAAACTTTGACAACTTCAGAAGAGTCGTCTGCTAATGTTCTCTTTTAATTGGAATGTAAAATAAAAGATTTATTTTAAAAATAACTCCTAAAAATGATATGCGGCTCGAAGATTACGTAATTACGCTTTCCAAAGAGAAATATTCGCATCAAAAAATTATAGAACGGTGTAAATATCTCCATTATTACACTCCAAAAAGGTATTTATAATTTACTCAATTTTAAATTGAAAAAAAAATGTCTAGCTGAAGATAAAAATGAAAACATGACCTCCAAACTTCATCCTAAGACTGTTCAAACGCAGACGACTATCAAGAAAGTGCAATATCTGATCCTAAAGGAAATTCCACTGACTCAAAAATCCATTGCATCGAAATTAGGAATGTCTTCTGCCACTGTAATTAAAATCATTCATTAAGATTTTTAAAAAATATATTTAAACCTAAATTTCGTCTCCTTTTTTAAAACATATTGCTGAAAGAAAAGCAAGTTATAAAAATTATATAAAAAACACCTATCTGCTGGAAAATGAAAATTTGGGGTAACACTCGATGACGCATGGGAATATTTAAGTGATTGTAGTAAAAGAAGATCAATTTTCTATTGCTCAACTGATGGGAATGATCGTACAAAATGGATTTGTCAGTGTACAATTAAATTCTCAAAGTAATTCATGATAGTTGCAAAATTTTCTAATAACGGTAAATTAAAAATTTAAAAAAATTTCCAGCTAAGCCAAAATTAATTCACTCCTCTATCAGCAGAATATTTTAGAGCCAATTTTTGAAGAAAAAATTCCAACCTTATATAGAATGGGTATTGATATAGTTAAGTTTCATATGGACAAAGCTTCCAGTCCTTCAAGGCGTCCAGTCCGACACGTCTAAGTCAACTGTTGCTTACTTAGCAAAGAAAGAATCAGAAACAGGAATAAAGTGCATCCCATTTGATGATATACGTCTAAAATCACCCTACGCTTCTCCAATGGATTGAGTTCTTTCGGTTTATTAAAACGAGTCTTAGGAAAACGGCATCCAAGAATCAAGAATGGAAAACGATTGAAGAGGAATGGAGTAAAATTTGCAAAACAGTACTAAGAAAAAATTTACTTTCATGAAACTTTCGAGCTAAATCTATTGTCAAGAATCATTTCTATCATATAGAAGGAAATTGTCTCAAAAAATACAATATTTATTGATAAAAATTAACTATCAAAATCGTTTTCATAAACTGTGAACGACCTTCTGTATTATCATTTCCTTTCTCACACAAAAACTCTTGCTTTTCTTAGCACCGGAAATAGACTGCAATGGATCCTTCAGTACACCCAATTAGTTTCCATTGATTGATTACATATTTTTTTTTGTTAGAGCTTCTTTCATGTACGTTTACTAAATAGGATTGTAACTTCAGCCTAGATATTAATTGAAATTTACTGTAGCTCTAGTTTTTCTTCCCTGAAATTATAAGTAATCGAAATTGGCGAGAAGAAATTGAATTAAATTGAAATTGTTTTTATTCAGTATATATATCGATATTAAATAATTTTTTTAGAACTAAGAATTTATATTTTTACAAAAAATTTTATAATGCTTTTTGAATGAAAAGTTGAAATTTAATTTCTTTCACGACTATATGAATTCCTATTTAAAATTATAAGCAAATGAAGAAGGCTTTAAAGAATCAAAAATCCCTAATGTTTTTATGTGTAAAAATATCAAAGTATCTTGAACAAAGAATTGGAGAATATTTCACTAAAAGTATGGATGGCAGAACATTTTAATTGCTAAAAAAATATTAGTTTTAAAATTTAACCTTTAATTGCATGGAGATGAAAATTTCCTTCATAACATTTAGCGCACAAAAAATTGTATTCAAAACAGGTGCACTGTAAATTGGTAGTTGCTGACAACTTTTTTTCACAACTAGAGCGTTATAAGGAACGTAGCTGTCAAAAAAATAATAAATGTTACAATCACATTATAGCGGGTTTGAACTTGTCATTTCGCTGTTTGCTGTGGTTCGAAAAAACGTGTGATTTCTTGAATATGTTTTTAACTAATCTAAGATTTTTTTTTTGCTAATAAAAGCAGTAATAAGAGCAAAAAAGGTTTTTTTTCTGAGGCAGTTTATATTGAACACCCCAAATAATCTTCCCAAAACCATGTAACAGAATTTTACATCACTATGCAGTTGCTTCAATTCTAATTTTTGATGAAAATGTTTTTTACTGTATGTTTATTTTATGTTTTTAACACGTTTTTATAATTTTCACTTGCAAGTAACGGAATCTTAGAACTCGATTTTCCCCCACTTAAAAAGATCAGATTAATTCGAAATTTTGTACACTTGTCAAGGACCGATGACAATACAATAATTTCACATTTTTGTTCTATTGTCCTTATCAGGATCGTCAGGAATAACGATAATCAGATTTGGCGACAATTCCATATACCACTTCCAGATTTGGCTACTTATTGCATATACAATTTTCAAATTTGGCGACTAATTCCATATACCATTTTCAGATTTGGCGACTAATTCCATACACCATTTCCAGATTTGGCGACAAATTCCAGATTTAGCGACTAAAACAATAAGGTGTAACCATAAAGCGAGTGTTTTTAATTTAAAACTAATTATATGCAAGTGTAAAATACGCTTGTGGTTAATACAGATGAAACAAACAAAAAAGAGTGTTCTTAATGTGAGAAAGTGGCGAGTGGGAGTGTGTTAGAGATTTCTTACCATAATATAAACATTTTTTTGAAAATGAAAATAAAAAAAGGCTCGTGCATGTGGAAAAAAAATTATGTTCTAACTGCTAAATATTTTTTATTTTTATAAAGCAATGTGTTTAGAAGTGATGATACGATTTAACATTATAGCAATACGGTTTAAAGAGGATAATATGATTGACACTTGATATTACCATGTTTTTATCAACTCGCTTTCTTGAATGTCTGTCCGGGTGGAATGTTGTAATTCTTTTTAAACTGACTTCCCGATGAGCTAAGAGACTTGAAATTTGGACCATATCTCGGAAGTGAATGACAATGCATGAAAATGTGAAGAAAAAAAAAACAAAAAGAAGGAATTTTTAGTCCGTTATATAAAAACATGGTACAATAAAAAATTTTAAAATTCTAACTTTGACACACTTTTTTTTGTTGGACTTGTTCTATAGAGACGGAATCTAATATAACGATACGGGACTCATCCGAAGCCCCGTAAACGGAGAGAATAAATACACTTCAGAACCTTTAATTAATATCCGTTGAAGAGCAAGATTCCAGCAGCCACGTAATTCCGGCTCCAAATATCAAACTCAAGAACAAATTCAACAATGAATAAATATTTGATTAAAAGACTAAAAAACACGATTTTATTGTAGATCGAACTAAAAAATAAAAAATAAATTATAGTTTAAAAAAACTAAAAAACACGCTTTTATATTGAATCGAACTAAAAAGTAAAAAAATAATTCTTAATTTCAGAATAAAATGATGAGCGAGAAAATTAATGTCATTGTGGTAAAAGCGTGGGGTGCTTAGTACTCATTTTTACACTCACTCAGCATTTCGGAAGTAAGAAATTATAACAATTGATTAATCCATAGAACACCCCACGCTTTTACCCCAATGACATTAATTTTCACGTTCATCATTTTATTCTTATGTTAAGAATTATTTTTTTTCTTTTTAGTTCGATTCAATATAAAAGCGTGTTTTTTAGTTTTTTTAAACTATAATTTATTTTTTGTAAAGAAATTTAGAAGAAAAGGGCATTGAAGATTACTTGAACCTGTTAGAAGGCAGTTCGTTATCAGAAGATGGCCTTATATAATGGCGAAAATTTTGAGGACGAGTATCGTGATGCAAATGAAATTGGAATAATAATAATTATTATTTTTTAATAATAATCAGGTATGAAAATGTATTACAAAGATATGTTATTTTGTTATATATTTTGCACTGAACGTAACAGGTAAATTTCCCTGATGATGGATATTTCCATCATACTGTGTTTTTTTTTAATTATTTTATATTATATATTTATACTGTGGATTCTATAAAATATTTTCCCTTTTATCTAGAACATGAATTACATCATTTTGATTTATTTCACACAAAAAAATCATGCAAAGAAAGGTTAAATGATAAAATTTTCAATACTAAGTTTCTTTAGAGCTAACATTTCTGTTAATAATGTAACAAACATCGAAGTCTTCAGCTGAATATCATACTCGATTGCCTTTTAAAGACGTTATATATCTCTTAGGAGCAAATATATCGAGAGGAAAAATTCAAATGACTTGAGAGAAATAAGTGTCTTGAGTTCTAAAAACTGAACTTTGATAAACATTTTAAGTTAATAAAAGAGATATTTCATTACAAATAATGGTCTGTTTTTAATATATTAATATATTTATATACATATAGCTTTTATCATTTAAGAATTTATTATAGTTCTAGCTTTCCTTCCCTGAAATTATAAGTATTAAAAATGGCTGAAGAAATTTAATTTAACTCAGTCTATTAATTCAGTACCTATATTGAAAATTTTCTTAGAAATAAAGAATTATGTTTTTTTTTAAAAAAGAATTTATAAAGCTTTTTAGATGAAAAGATAAAATTTAAATTTTTGTCGTCGTTTTGCATCTTATAGACATACACTATCATTTCTTTGAAAGTAAACTTAGCCAGAAGAAAATTTTCGTTTTATAAATCTATCACATTGCATGAATTCGTAAGTAGAATTAGAAGCAAATGGAGGAGAATAAAAGATAAGAAATTCCTTAAAATTTGATCTAATGTGTTCAATTTTCATAAAAATATATTCAAAGAAGGATCGGGGAATATTTCCCTAGAGATAAAAGAATTTAGCATGTGAAAAAATGAATACAGAAGAGTTGAGTAATTTTGAATACATATACATATACATATACATATATATACAGGGTGTTTCATAAATGATGGGAGTAACTTTAAGGGGTGATAGTACACATCAAGACGAGTAATAGTAAATAGGAAACCAAGTGTCCCAAACGTCTTCCGAAGGAGAAAGGCGCCATCAAAGTTTAGGGTCCTAAATTTCAAATGATGATAAAAAACGGAAAAATGGATCGATTTATTTGCGGTTTCCACTAAAATCATTCTTTAAATTAGTATTTTCTTTAAAAAAAGTTTTAAAGACAAAGTTAAAAAAATGCCGTTAGAGGGTGCTCTAGACTTTGGAGTACCGAACAACTACCTTTTACTAGTATTTTTTAAATTTTTTTAAATGTTTACAAAAGCTTAGATTTTAACTTGAATTTTGAGCGCAAAATTGAAACCATCGGGAGCGGTTAAGTGGCGCAAATGTAACCGCGTTCGGGGGGGGGGGGATTGAAATGCTCGTATGTAATGATCAAAATAAAAAACGATAAAGCAAACTTTAAGAGGCGATAGTACAACACCAAAACAAGCAACATTCATCAAAGAAATGATACTCGTAATTTTAACCCGATGGTGATAGAGGGTGCTGAAACAGATTTCGTTTTAAGAGACAAAAAAAAAAAAAAGAACATTTACGTTATAAAAAAAGTTTAATTAGAAATGATTACAATAGCTGGTACAACGGCGAAGAAGGGATTCACGAACCCTCTGAAACACGCCAGGAGTATCGCGCACCTCTCCTGCAGCTGCCGAAAGTCTGGCGACGAGTTCTTCTGCAGATTCGATAGGAGTCTCATACATAAGACTCTTCAGGTGTCCCCACAAAAAGAAATCCAGGCATGAAAGATCGGGCGATCGTGCTGGCCAAGGGACAGGACCACCTCGCCCAATCCATTGATTTGGAAAGGTTGCGTTTAGATAATTTCGCACCTCTGGCGCAAAATGAGCTGGTGCTCCATCCTGCTGGAACCACATTACTCGCCGGATACGAGGGGGAACATCTGTCATCATTTCCGGCAGCAACTGTTGCAGAAAGGTAAGATATTTTTTTCCATCCAGGCGTTCTGGCAGAAGATAAGGTCCAAGTAGATGGTCACCAATTATTCCTGCCCAAACATTTATGGAAAATCGTCACTGATATGCATGTGTAGAAGACGCATGTGGATTTACATCTGCCCATTGGTGGGAATTGTGGGTGTTAAATGTACCGTCACGTGTAAATGTACATTCATCTGTAAAAAGCACAGTTGCACCAAAATCAGGATTTAGGGTGTTCTTCTGCAGATACCAGCGAGCAAAATCCATTCGACGAGGAAAATCCCTTTGAGTCAGTTCCTGGACTCGTTGGACATGAAAAGGATGCATACTTGGACACTTGGACAGGATGCATACTTGGATGGACACTTGGTTTCCTATTTACTATTACTCGTCTTGATGTGTACTATCACCCCTTAAAGTTACTCCCGTCATTTATGAAACACCCTGTATATATTAGGGTATAAGTGAAAGAACACACTATTGAATATGTTTTCAATATACCGTTATAGTTTTGGTAAATTTTGGGAAAATTTCATGGAAAAGCACTCGAAAAAAAACCGAAAGGAAATCTGGCATGAATTAAAATAAAGAAAATCTCAATACCTCATAATTTTTCTCGTGTTTCTTTTGAGAAATGGCGGTTAAGGAAAATTTGCATTTCAATTTTCGGAGATATGTTTCTCAGTAAAAATAGAAAATAGTTCTGAGAAATATTGAATATCAAATCCCTTTTTTAACAGTTTTTTTTAGAATTAATTTAATGAAAATATATTTCAATATATATATATTCTACGAAAACATTTTAATATATATAGATATGAAAGGAAGAGAAGAAATATGAGTACTCAAATATATTATAAATAAGGCTAAAATAAGTATAATTAAAGAGGGCATAAGTTAATAAAATTGCTAATAAACAAACTATTAACAAACACTATAAAACTAGATTTGTTTTAGGAAGGTTAACACTTAAATTACATTTTAAAAATATTTCCTTTACTTAATAGATTTGAGAAACCTAAATAAAATATTGAACCTAGATGTTCATATAAAATAAAGTTATTCGAAATTTTTTCAATATTTTTAATTTCAAATTGGACTACTACTTTTTTTTATCTTTTATTTTATTATTATTATAAAAATGCACGTATAATCTGTTATTGTACATTCAATCAAACAAGTAAAATATTCTAATAATTAGTTCAACTTACAACATATTTTGGTACTCGCAAAAAACATACAGAATATATTCCATAATAATACAACATAAATTTGTTATTATTTTATTGGCCACAAAGGTTCTTTGTTTTAAATTGTTTAATTGACTTTTTTTAAAATTGCTTAAAGATTTCAAAAATTAAATTGTTAGATAGTCTTATCGAGAGAGAGATTAAAGGAATCAACACAACGAATAAATACAATTGACAAAATATAAAAAATAAGCAAATCAAAAGGAATTTTTTTGAGAAAAAACACTGACTTTCGAAAAAAGAACAAACGTTTCAAGAATCAATGATTTCTAACAAAAAATGGGAATTCAGGAACAGAATTGGAGGTTTTTCAGAATAAGAATCTGATTACCTTATTTACCACTGAGCAGCATATTTCTGATTTTCATAATTATAAAAAGAAATCAAAATCATTTTTAAAGAGATTGAGTTAAAAATATATATTTAAATGATATATATAATCACTGTAGAAAAAGCTCTATCACATTTTAATAGTAAAATATTAGTTTAATACCTTGTTTTTTATTCATTCATGGGCACTCGAAATAAAATATTTCTAATACTTATATGGATGTATATATATATATGGGGGGATTCAGTCGATGGCCGTCTTAAATAAATTTGAAGTTTTAATTGTTCATAATTATTTACATAGTATTTACATTTCATTTCAGGGAAAGGGTTTCACGTCTTCAAAGTCGTCTTCAGTAGTTTTTAGTAGTGCGTCATTTCATGTATATGGCGTCGTACTCTCGTGCGTCTAACCACTGTCCAGGCTCCCAAAACACCGAGAGCTCTCCTAGACATGTGCAGGGGAGCTGGTGAAGTGGTTTGGAAATAGCGGCCGACACCATATATATATATATACTAAAATGTTTTCATTTTGATTTATTTATATGTAAGTAATATAAGTTGTGTTGCTATTGTTGTTTCCACTGCCACTTGTCTGACGGTGTCACATTGAGGCCCACGAAATTCATCACGGCATAGGGCTAAGATGTACGCCTGTCGTTACCTGTAGCTTTGAGCACCATACAGGTGACCGTATGATTTGGCTCGGTTTCATCCCAATTTTGAGGTAGAACACCCTGGAGGTTATCAGGAGCCTCCCACTTCACTTCCCCTTCCACCAACGACTTGTGACTCGACTGCTATTTAGAGTACCCTTATGCCACAAAGGCATTCTACGTTTACAAACATCCGTGCTTTCTCCGGGATTCAAACCCAGATCCTAACGGCACCATAGTCAGCGTCACTAACTACTATTCTGGATGGGCGGCTAGTAATATAGGTACAATAAGCTGTCAGTCGTAATACATGTCATGAATTTTGATTTTATATTAAGTCGCGTTATAAAGTAACACGACTGCTATTAATGACAGACCTCGTAATTTTGAACCATGGTCAAGTAACAAGGATGACACCTGAGTTTTCACCTACTCTCCTAACTCTCACATCACACGAACGAGAGGACCTTAAACCTCGACAAGTTGAACTCGCATTAGTCTCTAAGCAATGGGTCTTCAGTGACACTAGGTTTTGAGCCTGTGACTCGACAATGCCAGTCACGAGCTCACAACCCTGACTACTAGGCTACCGTGGCCATTACATATCATAAAAAGTACAGTAAAATACGTTTAACGCGAAAACTTTAGACGAAATATCGTTTAACGCGAAATAATGCAACGGTCCTTACAAACTGCTGCGTATTTTCACGCATTTTTCTCTTAACATGAAATGAAAATATGTGAAATGAAAGAGAGATGGTTTCCCATGTTTCGTAGAGAGGGGGCTTTGAAATACCCTCGGAATATCATTTTACACGAACCAATTTTGTTTATCTAACCCACCTACTCTCTCCATCCTTACAAACGCCACACAAAAACATCTCACTTCTCATCAGTTGGCTTTGAAATTCTGTGACAAGTACATCGCAGGGTGAGTAAAAATCAGTGAGTTTGATTCACATTTTTTGTTTCTATTTTAGAAAAAAAAATTTGCGAGATCAATCGCAAAGAGTTCAAGGGGAAAGCAAACTGCTATTTTGCTTAAAATGAAGATGGAGCTTCTTGTAAAGGACTGAAGAACTATCTCTTTTAGTGAAAGAGCGCTACAGAAACATTCAGTTCGTGCCGAATGGCAACATGGAGTAGAAGAAGAAAAACAAAGGCGAAATGCAAACTTTACGAGAACTTTGGAATATAGTTTTAAGAATTTAAATGTCTTTTTAAGTATTTTTTAAATGTGTGTAATGTTCTGTACTGTAAAATAGGTGTGATAAATTAATAACAAATTTCGGCTTAAACCTGCCTCTTCACTGGGAAGATAACAATACGCTATTACTATTCACACCATGTTACATTATCAAAAACAGAAGACGAAAACGGAAAACTTTAAAGATTTTGGTATTGCTAACTTATTAAAAATAATTAAAAAAGATAGTAAATTACGTAATGTTTGAATGCTTTAATTAAATGCATGCCTATACACATATCCATGTAAATAAAATGTACTCTAATAAACTCAATTTAGTAGAATATGTTTTTTTTTCTTTAATAATACCCTTAATATATCCGACAACTTGCGATAACTTTTTTTTTAAAAAATGGAGATATGGGGATTGTTTTGTTGTTTTAGATTTGTTGGTAAATTTTAAGAAAAATATGCTAAAATTAAGAAGAGAAAGACAAATTATTATTTCTAAAAGAGAAAAAATGGGTAAAAATTTACAAAAAATAACATAAACTCGGCCCATTCTGTACCAAAAAATTATGAACAAATTTTCAATTTTTCAATTCTGATGTGTTGCTATGACTTTTTGAAATGACTTTCAGGATAAGCGATATTTTAATTTTTACAAAAACTAGAGCACTTTATCTTAGTTATTGTATGAAATTGCTTAAAAAAACAGTGATTATATTCACATAAGGGACTGTAAATTTCGTAACAAAACCGTGATTGATAAATATGAAGGTTAAAACACTTCTACTATTATGCAGAACTTACACAAAAAATTTCAGTTAATTATTTTCAAAATTTTTTGAGCAATCGCTGACCCCGTTTGATTATTTTTTAAAAATCACATTTCGAGTAAAACGCTTTTTAAAGTATGACATCTTGCTTATAGTAATGACATCTGCTTTTACTAAAACACTTGTAGTTTTTGTTCTAGTGAACGGAAAATAATAAACTTAGTATTTTTATAAAGCTAATAAGATGCCCTATAAAATAAAATCATAAAAAAATTTGGCAATTTTTGGCAAAATTCACAATTTTAGGGTAGTCGGATACCTTAATACGAAAAAATATTTTATTTCCCTCAGTTTCGTGTTAAACGATTAGGTAATTGCTAGATTTCAGAAGATAAGAGCATTGCACATGCACATTTCAGATTTTTTCAAAAAAACGGCGAATATACCTTAAACTCAAAAAATGCAACTCACAAATGTACGGGAGCTTTATCCGCCTAAAATACGGTATATATATACCCACACACAGTCAGACCCCGATTTTACGAGTTCATTGGTAACGAACATTTTATTTGTTAATTCGAGATTGTTCGTATCGATCACAAAAAAAAATTGCGCTGACCTTTTGGAAATTCTTAATAAGCAACTACACAATAAAATATCCACAGTAAAAAATCAGACACTTTTTTTTAGCAGCTAAAAATACTATTAGTAAATTATTATGAACCAGTTCGTTGGAAATTTTAAAATATTGGCTAATAGATGATTGATAATCTTTTCTTAAAACTGCCAGTTGATTACACACACACAGAAAAGTCTCACGTTACGCTTTTCAATTTTTTTAACTTAGTCTAATGGTCTGATCTCGACATGAACGATGTGAACCATTACAATAAGTCACATTCAAGAACAGAAAGAGGGGTGGCTTTCAATAAATTTATTATTTTCGAAGATTTTTCTCCACGTTCTGCAGATGCTTTTTCAATTTCTGCTCATTGTTTAATAATTGTTGCTAATGCCAACGTTGGAATTTTAAGACATTTTGCTAAAGCATTTTGCTGCCCAGCTTAAGGTATCCGACTGGTTGCGACAATTTTTTTTTTTTAAAATGGAGATAGGTGGATTTTTTTGTTGTTTTTAGAATTTTTTAGTACATTTAAAGAAAAATATGCTAAAATTAAGAAGAGAAAAATAAATTATCATAACTAAAATGGGAAAAAATGGGTAAATTTGACAAAAAATAATATAAATGCGGTCCATTCTGTACCAAAGTCTAATGAAAAAATTTTCAATTCTGATGTGTTGCTATATGTTATTCATTGTCAAAATGACCTTCAGGATAAGAGATATTTTAATTTTTACAAAAACTAGAACACTTTATCTCAGCTACTATATGAAATTGCTTAGTGCTTGAAAACAGTGATTATATTCACATAAGGGACTGTAAATGTTGTAATAAAACAATGATTGATCAATCTGAAGGTCAAAACGCTTCTACTATTATACAAAACTTACACAAAAAATTTCAGTTAATTATTTTTAAAACTTGTTTAGCAATCGCTGACCCCGTTTGATAATTTTCAAAAAATCACATTTCGAGTAAAACGCGCTTTAAAATATGACATTTTGCTTGAAGTATAAATGGCATCTGCTTTTACTAAAACACTTGTAGTTTTTGTTCTAGGGAATCGAAAATTATAAACTTGGTATTTTTGTAAAGCTTATATAAGATGGTCTATAAAATAAAATTAAATGTCAATTTTTGGCAAAATTCACAATTTTAAGGTAGTTAGATACCTTAATAGTCAAATTCGCGTCAAATGTTAAACTTTTCACTCAAAGGAAAATGTTTTCGTTTCTGATAATCTGCCCTGATATACAAATTTTCAAAAATAAATTTTCTTCAAACCCATACTTCAAAACCTCACTTCTCTCATGAAACAACACACAAATGGTGGAAACTCTTAAAATATCCCCTGAATTGTGGAGTGAGATAAGAAAAAAAATTTGTGTCCTATTCAAAATTTACGCGATAAGACTCATCTGCACCTGTAATGTCGAAATAATGTCCGACACCTTTTTCCGCTGAAATTTGCTGCTTACAAGGATTTTTTTTTTCTATTCTAGTCAAAAAAAGGATATGTTATTTGAAAAGAAATCTAATTTTTTCTATTCTAAATTAATAACAACAATAAATTCATGTGTTGAAATAATTCGTTAAATCAAGATGGGGTTTATTGTTCATTAAATAGGAGTCTGTCTTCATTTTAATCTGAGTGAAAGAAAAATTCGTTAAATCGTGAAATTCATTAAATACGGGTTCGATAAATTGAGAGATCCGACTATATATATATATGCATTTCGTCCCCGATTTAACGAACCCATAGTTAACGAATTTTTCTCTGTCCCCGATAAAAGGAACAAATATATTATACCCCTATTTAACAAATAATAAACCCCGAATTAATGAATTATTCCAACAGCTAGAAAAATAGTTTTATTACGTATTATTAGAAAAAAAATTGGATTTCTTTTTCAAATAACATATCCTCTTTGTCCAGAACAGAAAAAGACTCTTGTAAGCAGCAAATTTCAACCGAATAGGGCGCTATTAGAATTATTAGACTTTACAGGTGCAGATGAGTCATCAGTGTAATCTATGGAATGAGTTTTGAATAGGATAGGAAATTTCCTTCTTATGTCAATCCACTCCACAATGCAGGGGATATTTTAAGAATTTAATGATTACGTTACATTGATGACGTATGAAGTTGAGGAATTTGTCGATTTTTCGGAGCCAATGAATAGCAATTCTGATGCAGAAATCACAAGGAAATTATTATCAAAACTGTTATTTTTTTAATGCTTTTACATTGTTTGGAAACTAGGAAAACATACCTCATGAAGCAGGATGTAAATAATGCAGAATTTTCTTTTCTGCATAAAGTCGAAAAAGAGCTCTTTCGAGTCTGGAATAACAAAGACATCAAACATTGATTAGTCAGTATTTTAAAATTTCTAATTTACAGATTTCCCTAATAATTTTCACTAACAGTAATTTTAGTAGTTGAATGAGAAATGTGTTATCTCTACCTATGGATATTTTTTATGTAGTTGCTCATTATAAAAGTTCCAAAAGATAAGAGCAAAATATTTGTATTTTCTTTTGACCCCGATATAACGAATAAGCCCGAATTAACGAACAAAATGTTTGGTCCTGATGAATTATCTAAATAGGAGTCCGACTGTATATATATATATATATATGCAGGGTGTCCAGCCTTAATGTGACCCAATAGCTAATTTCCGAACCGTTTGGTTTAGATATGCACTTCCAATTTGAAATTTTTTTAAAACAGGTAAGGAATGTTTTTACGTGCTTTTCGAACCAAAAGACCCATTTAGAAAAAAATTACAAAAATTAATTTTTATACGGTCCCCATGTTCTATCACTTATATTTAGAAAACGATGCAGTACACAAAAACAAAGTAAACACAAAAAGTTTCATTTTATTACGATAAAAACTGGCCGAGTTATGGAACTTTGAAAATCATACTTTATATGTATTTTCTAGGCTATTCTCAAGAAGCTAGTAAGAGGTCGTCTCCAAAGTGAAATTAGTTGGAACTCTGCTAGGAAACTTTTGCTCTTGCACGTCACTCTTATGTAAATCGTTTTTAAATTTAAAGCATACGTTAATAATACAATAATTGAGTACTTATGAAATAAAATTTATTCTGTGTATGTGTAAAACGTAGAAAAAATAAAATATTTTGGACGAAGAAAACATTTCAATAGGAGTTCCAAAAAATAGTCTTATATGCTACGGTTTCAGTCTGATTTGCTGCGTTTCTGCTGATCATGACGAACGTTAAAAATCTGTTGTGTAGTCGCTTGCAATTGCATACAGTCGTATTCTAATATTACGAATTATAGTAGGGGAGAACGAGATGTATACAAATGAAGAAACTGCGAAATGGTACTGTTTTATGGGCAGTGTAATCGAAATAAGAGAGAGGTGGCAAGACTTTTTGCCATTTAATTTCCCTCTCGAAGACATCCATCTTATTGCATAATTTCCCGTGCTGTTCAGCGCTTGTATCGAACTGGGAGTTGCAATAGACGTATCCCCTGTCTCGTGCCTTCACTATTATTTAAGTTAATTTGGTCATTCTGATAAATAAAACCCCTGATTCATGATTGGCGCATTATTCCACATTATGCTATAATTTGAACGGCAAATCCTGTATTATTTTGCTGCTATTTGTTAAAACAAGGTGTTTTAATCTTTTCGTTACAAGTTGTATTTCTTTAATTTAATTTTATTGTTTGTCATACCGCAATACAAATTGTCAATCTATGATGTTTACTATGATGCTTTAATTTTTCTATGATTTTTTATTTTTATTTTTTTTTTGCTTTTTCTGTAGATAGTGAATTACTGTGCTCTAAACTCACTTTATATACGACCCCCTTTTCTGAGCAACTCGGATGCTTCAAATTTATGTAGTCATAACTCGGACAGTTTTTATCGTAATAAAATGAAACTTTTTGTGTTTACTTTGTTTTTGTGTACTGCATCTTTTTCTAAATATAAGTGATAGGACCAGGGGACCGTATAAAATTAATGTTTGTAATTTTTTTGTAAATGGGTCTTTTGGTTCGAAAAGCACGTAAAAACTTTCCTTACCTTTTTTAAAACATTTTTTAAATTGGAAGTACTATCTAAACCGAACGGTTCGGGAATTAGCTATTGGGTCACATTAGGGCTGGACACCCTGTATTTAGTATAAGTATACTATTACATATTAAAACCGGGAAAACATTATGTAAATAACAGTTCTTAAATAAGCCAATGTGGCCCGTAAATGTTTTGTGATTAAATTTAACATTCTTACGCCATCAAGGTTTTAGATTTTACTAACCAATATTCTTCTTAAGCTATAGAAAAAATATTCCCATTAAAAAAATTATTTCAATCTCATCACCAAGATCAATACAGAAAGACAGCAATTTAAGCAAAAAATAAATTTTTAAGGAAAAGGTAAACGGGAAAGTAAGGAGATTTTTAAGGTAAACGGGACATTTATTTTCCTTTAGCTAATTTAGAATCAGACGACATTTAAAGAAATAAATAATTAAAAAGGGAATTTCTGGAAGAAACAAAAAATATTTTATTTAAATTCAGTTTCTTTTCCAGGAAATCGAAGCGTAAGAAGCCAAACTATTTTTAAATCAAAGCAGACAAGCAGTTTAGAGTAAGAATTTGGAATACTTTCATTCTTAACAGAAATTTGCAAAACTGCAGAAAACTATTTTTAGATCACATCCGGACGTAAATTATAATTTGGAAGGTAACGGGAATAAATTAGTTTTGAAGCTTTGAAGTGTAAATTCTTAAAACTTCATATTGCAAATAACATTCTTATTTTTTGCACATCACAATAAATCAAAATAATGAAAATGGCGGTGTTACATTTTTTTCCTTGCACTTAGAATTCCTTTTATAACATTCAACAGTTTCATTCAGTATTCATTATGGATCAAATAAGAATACGTTTTCTAAAAATAATTAAAAATGGGGTACAAAAGACACTTAAAACATTTTAAAAAAGCAATTTTTTTTTTAAATTTTTCTTTTACTCTTAAAATTCTTTCCCCTTTCGAGTAGCTGAGTAGTGAGACGTTAACACATTCACTCACTATAGATTATATATTTATTGACTGTATAATCTTAAACAAAAAGATCAATATTTAAAATGCTATTGCGGAATCTATTCAGTTATTCAATACGATCCGTGATGCACTTAAAATATCCAATTACTTGCGACAAACTTTTTTTTAAAAAAAATGGAGATATGGAATTTTTTGTGGTTTTAAGATTTATTTATATATATATATATCACATTTTAAGAAAAAAATACTAAAATTAAGAAGAGAAAAAGAAATTATTATTACTAATATGGGAAAAAATGGGTAAAAAGTTACAAAAAATTACATAAACGGAGCCTACCCTGTACAAAAAGTTTATGATCAAATTCTCAATTTTTCAACTTTGATGTGTTACTTCGGTATTCATTTTTAAATCACCTTCAGAATAAGAAATATTTTAATTTTTATAAAAACTGGAGCACTTTATCTTTGTTATTATATGAAATTGCTTAAAAAAACAGTGATTATATTCACATAAAGGACTGTAAATTTTTTAATATTTCAGTGATTGATAAATTTGAAGGTTAAAACACTTCTACTATTACAAAAAGCACACACACAAAATATCAGTTAATTATTCTTAAAACTTCTTGAGCAATCGCTGTCCCTGTTCGAGAAAAAAAACACATTTCGAGTAAAACTCATTTTAAAGTTTGACATCTCGTTTAAAGTTGCGACATCTACTTTACTAAAAAACTTGTAGTTTTCGTTCTAGTTAAAGAAAATAATAAAATTGGTATTTTTTAATAAAAATAATAAGATGGCGTATAAAATAAAATCATTAAAAAAATTGTCAAAATTCACAATTTTAGGGTAGTCGAATACCTCAAACATTATTTTAAAGCAATCTTTCTACACTATAAATTATTTATGCAATTTAATAACGAAATTCTCCTTTTTCTATTCGAGCAGCATAAACGTATTCTCGAACTTATAATCTCTTTATTATTATTCAAATTTTTCTTAATCTCTGATTGATTTCGGCTTCAAATGTAGCAGAGTATGAATTTTTAAAATGTTTTGAAGTGTAGGAGGAATTTCTAAGCCTCAAGGTAATTTTTAACTGTTTTTAAGTCTTGCCTGACAAATCAATGAAATAAATGTAGCGTATTCAGTATTGCTATAATGCGCTGTCGATTTAGCGTCAAAATGGAAAATTGATGGCAAAAAATTCTGCTTTACTTTCAGTCTTCCGGTGTTGAAAAATGTGCCCTGAATTAGCTTCGAAAAATTCCAGATTTTATCTTAATATCTAGGGGGGGGGGGAATATGATCATATGTATGGACACAATAGTTATCCTTTCTAAAGATATTAGTATACAATTGTCAGCATATTGTTTTAAAAATATTTATGTATTTAAAACGTTTATAGCTGAAAAAGTTCAGTTTTAAATACGTATGAAAGCCCACAAGTAATATATGCAAGCATTCAAGAAAGAAGAAAAGCTACAAAAGACCTAAATTTCCATAAAAAGAAGTGTAGAGAATATGAACTCTTGTGCTTTATTATTAACAAAAGAAAAATATATAAAAAATATCAACAATAATCAATTTATTGCGTAATATAAAACCTTTTTAAAAGAGAAAATTTCTTTGAAAATATTTGAAACTAGTAAAATCCTGAAAAACTTATCACGATGCATTAAATGAAATTGGTTAATATTTTCAAAAACAAATACAATGTTAAACACTACACTGTTAAACAGGGGTTCTCAGAAAGAGGTTCTTAAATCAAGCAATTCATCAAAAAATTTACCCTTGAAGATTAATTGAAAATCCCGAACAGAACCCATTACACCTATACAAATATCGTTGTTTAAAAACATTCAGAGAGAGCAGGAGTCACAAAAATTTCAAGCAGTGTGTATTGTTGCTCAATGCTGAAGTACGTCATCGAACCTCTACGACAGTGACTCTCAACCACTGTGGTACGGCACTTCTATGTAACAACCCAATTTTTTTTAACTCTTAATTATACTCTGACTTAACAATATTTCCTAAATTATATGAATAAAAATTTAATTGGGTTCCTAATTCATATGTGGTAACGGATACATCTGTATATTAATTTACTTTGAATGAAGAGGAAGAACTAATTTCGCTCTGTAATAATTTAATTTTCAAACAGTGGGAAGAGTCAATTCATTCATATTAGATTAAAATTAGATGCGGTTATACCATCACAGCCAAAAAAGTTTTTAAAATGTTGTTACAGTTTTCTACATCTTATTTCTGTGAATTCTCTCGGATTTTCAGCCTAATTAGGGTAGTATCCGACTACCCTAAAATTGTGAATTTTGACAAAATTTGCCCATTCTTTTTATGATTTTATTTTATAGGCCATCTTATTAACTTTTAAAAATACAAAATTTATTATTTTCAGTTCACTATAACAAAAACTACAAGTGTTTTAGTAAAAGCAGATGCCATTACTTTAAGCAAGATGTCATTCTTTAAAACGCGTTTTACTCGAAATGTGCTTTTTTTAATACGATCAAACGGGGGCAGCGATTGCTCAAAAATGTTTGAAAATATTTTACTGATTTTTTTTGTGTATGTACTGTATTATAGTAGAAGTGTTTTAAACTTCAGATTTCTCAATCACTGTTTTATTACCAAATTTACAATCCCTTATGTTAATATTACTACTGTTTTTTCAACAATTTCATATAATAACGATAAAGTGCTCTAGTTTTTGTAAAAATTAAATTGTCTCTTATTCTGAAGGTCATTTCAAAAATGAATGACATAGCAATACATCAGAATTGAAAAATTGAAAATTTGTTCATAAACTTTTGGTACAGAATGGACCACGTTTATGCTATTTTTTGTCAATTTTTACCCATTTGTCCCATTTAGTAATATTAATTTCTTTTTCTCTTCCTAATTTAGCTTTTTTTTTCTTAAAATGTACTAAACAAATCTAACCCCCCCCCCCCAAATCCCAATATTTCCATTTTTTTTTAAAGTTGTAATTAGTCGGATACCTTAACAAATATAAACATGATGAAATGATCAAGATTTTTAAATGTAGATGATGAAATGAGAGTGACAATGTCATTTTTACAACCAAATATAAACGAAATTATCAAAAATCATCAAGCTCAAATTTCATTTTAAATGTATTCTAATTAATTTGCAATTAATTACTCAGTAAATATTTTTTTTCGTATATATTATTTTACTAAAAATTGAAAAAAATTTCCATAAACTATTTTATATGGTGTATTACAAATAAATAAAATTCTTTTAAACTTATTTTAATGCTAGTGTGCCGCCAAATTTTGAAATTGTTGAAATATACCACAACAAAAAAAAGATTGAGAATCACTGCTCCAGGAAGTAATTTACCAAAATACTGAGTATACCAGATGTGTAAGACACAGTTTACTATATCTCTTACCTCCCTACTTATATTACCACACCATAGGCACATTCTTTCACAAGTACAACTCAATAAATTTTGCAGGAGAAAATGTTTATTTTCTGCATCTAGAAGGGGGCTTATCACTTATGATTGATAATGTTTCATAAGAAAATAAAAGTAATAATGAGCCTCGTGTGTCTGTGTAGAAAAATCAGTAGCCATTCTGTAAGGATCGAACACTGGAGGGTAAAAATTTCTTGTAAAAAAACACCATCTAAAAATAACAAATGGTTGAACAAATAAGATCAATAGCAAAAAAATAAACGAAAAATATCTAATTTCTAAATTGTTTAACGACAATTAAAAGCAATGTCTTGATATATCTTTTCAAAAATAACTTCATTACCATCAAGTTCTGCTTACATTACATGCATATGCACCATTTTCTCGTAAAAATCCTCCAAAAAATGTATTCTTTCACTTATTTCAAAGTTTACCATCAATGACTACCGTTATCGACTACAGTCCAGAAAAAATTTAATGAGACATGTGATGAAACAAAAAATGGAGAAAAATATATTTTTGTTTGAAAAATTAAAGAAAATAATTTGAATTTCGAGGAATTGTACTAAAACTACTCTAAAAAAACTAACCTTTTTTTTCAATATGTTTGAGAAATGTTTCATAAATGTAAATAAATAACCTATTATGCATAAATACGAATAACACAATTTTTTTCACTAATACACTGAATGTTTAGTATTTATTTGCTTATATATAATCCTTAAAGCCCCAAAAATATTTAAAGAAAAATTATTCGCATAATTAGGAGTTTTAAGTTGCAATATTTTGTTTACAACTTAAATAAACATTATTTTACATAATTACATGGGAATGAAGTAAAACGTATATAAAAAAATGAGAACAAAATAAATAAAAATGTGTTAAGTTTAAATTTAGTTGATTGAAACTTTGATTAGTTCTTACATCATAAAATTCACATTTGCTTAAATCTTTCAAACTTTATTGTGAAGTTAGTTCAAATATATAATTTATATAAATAGTAATTATACATCGAAAAAATACTTAAAGAGAAATCTGATGTTCTTTCCTAAGCAGGAAACATCAAAATCTTGAAAGCCCTTTTGCAACAGTCTACATAAATTTGTTCCCTCTCTTTATATATATATACTGCAAGTTAAAGCACTTATACTTGAAATTGTTTACTTTAAGTGATTGTGACGTAAAGAAAACAAAATGTCATATTATCACTTTTTTTATAATTTTCGTTTCAATAAGTTCTTTTGACGTTTTTGTTTGCAATATTACACATAACTAGATCAGGTTTCAAGATTGAAAGTTCCGAAATCTTCCGGCCGCGATATTTTACTGAATTTACTCTTGTCAGCTTTTATCAAATAAATAAAAAAGGGATAAAATCCATTTCCTCCTTCGTTGGAAAAGTATTACATTTGGAAAGATTCAACGTACACAGAATTTTGCCATCATTTTCCCTTTGCTCTTTTCTGTTCTGTGTTCAAGAGATTTTAGTAGTCTTTTATATATATATATATACACACACGCATGCACATATATATATTATATATATGCTTAGGAATTGATGGCGCTGTTTCAACAACAGTGTCGTGTTACCCTCAACAGAGGCAGAGAGTGATGTGTAAGGGGTCTCAGGGGTCAATTTTGTCTCGAGGGGTGAAAATATAAACAATTTTCTCAAACAGGTATACTTCTTTTAAATTTAAATTAAATAATTCGAATCTTTTACATGTTACTTACGAGGGATTATGGTTTCAAAAAAGTACAAAATGTTTGAAATATAACCACATTTTAAAAGTTATAAGCATATGCAAATATGAAATCATTTTGTAATAAATGTTAAGTAATTTTTGCGTTGCGCACGCTATTTTCTAAAATAGTAGCCTTTGATGCATAAAACTTTATAGGATTATAAAATGTATCATACTCTTTAAGCCCTAGTAAATTAAGAAAAATATATCTTTTGTATTTCAAAATATTTGAAAAATATTGAAATTTTTAAAAAAAATTGTAAAAATATAATTTTTTATTTTTAAAAATTATAATTTATTATTCTATTTATTTGAAATTACTACGGTGTAATAAGGATACATTTAACTTTATAAATCAACTTATTGCTAGTAATTAAAGCTACTACTTTTGAAAATAGAATGCGCAACGTAAAACTTAATAAATATTTCTTATAAAAATATTTCTTATTTTCATATGCTTATAATTTTTAAAATTTTGATTAGATTTTAAACATTTTACACTTTTCTGAAGCCCCATTTATTTATAAATAATGTGTAAGCAATTCGAAATATTTAATTTTAATTTCAAAGAGTTATATGTATTTGAATATTGTTTATATTTTCAGCCCTCACAGAAAAAGTTAACACCCCTGAGACCCCAGACAGGCGTGAGAAAGGAACGTACCTGAGTAAAATTTTGTGAGGTTGTGTTTGCCAAATAAAGTTGTTATTTGTTGAGAAAGCTTTGAAGTTAATTTAGGTATAGCGATATCAGAAACAATATATGTATCCATATGTGTATATAAATATATACAGTCAGACCTCTATTTAACGAAGTCGCTAAATCCCGAAATAAAGTTTCTTTGTATAGAAAATTCGTTAAACATAGATTCAACTTTTAATATACTTTAGAGACCACATAAAACAAATTTTAAATTCATAAGCACTATATATTATTTAAAAAAATAATTATTCACACTTTTTTTTAATTAATATCTATTCATTTTTTATATATTTTCACCTACAAAAAGAAACCCTCAAGGAAAATAAGAAAGAAAAAATCATTTTTCAGGAATACACTGTATTTTCAACTTTAAAAAATAGCTTTATATGTAAGTTAATGAATTTTTTAATGACGTTTTCTTACTTTAAGCCTACAAGTAATTTTAAACATACATAATTTTATATTCAGTAATTTTAGATATACACTACCACATACGTCCTCAAATTTAATTACTGATAAAATATGTTAATTTTACTTGTTTAAGAAAAATTTCGGCAATTTCATTGCTCTTATGAGTTGGGTATTTGGTAAAACCAGTTCAAGGCCATTGATCATCACAAAATGTGCTAAAAGAGAAAACAATTTGAAAAAGTCCTGAAATATTTTAAAAATAGGGAGAAAAAAATCAAATTATGAAAAAAAGTTCATTAAATAGAAAATGCACTTTTCTATTTGTAGATTATTTTACGAAGAAATAGTAAAATGTTCTTGGCTCGTGGAAAGAGTTCGCAAAATAGAGGTTCGTTATATGGCTGTTCGTTCGTTTGATTGTATATATATAATATATATGTATATATACAAATACATATATATGTGCATGTATATATTTATGTATGTGCATAATGCGTCCAGTTTGTACATAAAGCTATTGTAGTTATGACGAGAGAAAAAGCAAGATTACAGAGAATTACAGAGATTACAAAAGATTACAGAGAACTTGCTGATTTACTTTAAATATTAGGCGAGAACAAGTTTTGTGCAACATTGTCCAAAAACAAAAGAGGCAGAATTATCCTTTTCGTGTTCAGAGCAGAAAAAATACAATCACACGTTCAAGTGCAAGGAAATATTAAACATTTTTAAAAATTACGTAAATGGCTTCAGAGAAAAGTTTCATACATTCAGTAAGGTACATATAAGCTATTAAGATATTCTCTTTCTTGGAGTCTTGAATAAGTCTTTCAGAAAACAAGGTCTAGTCTTTTATCTAAGAATCACGAATAAATATGTCACAATACGGGTTTTAATCCTTTTAATGCAAAACGAAAAAATTAAATGAGTCTTGCGTTTCGAAATATGGTATTCGTAATTATGATTTAGGAAAAAAATGCATGAAATTAAAGTTTTAAATTAACTCTAAAATAAGTTGATACACATACACGGATGTATGTGTGTTTATTAAAGCAATTAGAAATACTTAAGAAACCAAATAGTTTTAAAAAAGGATAGGGAAATGAAAAGATTTTTCAATATATGTAGTATTCTGAAATGTCTCCCCCACCCAAAAAAAACATGAGAAACAATGACAAAAAACAGCAAGAAATTTAAATTTTGTTATAAAAAAATTAAAAATTATTCACAGCCCATAATATTTCTAATTTGTGTTGTTATTTGCTCATAAATGATCTATTAAAATAGAAAAAAGATAAACTGATAAACAAAACCTAAAAGAAAAACTGAAATTTACTAAATAAATTCATTTTTTAATTGAAGATGAGAGAATAGTTATTTTAATAATATTTTGAACCTTCTGTTTTTTCTTTCTTTCTTTTTTTTATAAAACAAACACCAACATTTTTTTTGTAATTTAAATACTTTTTGCTGTATGTGGTATCCAAACAAACTATCGAAATACGATAAATCCTCTTCTCAATAATACCCATGAATCGATACAAATTACAAGCTTCTTGACAGACATAAATGGAACAACGTACGTTTGGTAAATTTACATCTACATTTACATTTTATTTTTAAAAAAATAATAGAATAACCAACAGCAAACAATAAAAGTACAAAGATTTCCTATTTCCTCTATTTTACTCTCAACCATTGATTATATATATATATATATATATATATTATATATATATATATATATATATATCTTGTAATTGCAATTCTTTTAAGTATTAATCAGGCTAATTCATCTCTCTCTTGTAGAGAAATTTTGATTATATATATATATATATATATATTGTCAATCGTTGTTGATAAGAATAGTAATGAGAATATTGTACACAATACATGTAGCTTCTTGTATACATCATTTGTTTTTGTCATCTATAAACATCAAATGCGTGGGCATTTAAATCATGTTTTTAAAAGTTTAATAGATTTGATTATTTGATTTTAAATTATTGAATTGAAATTGGTTGATCAACTTATTTATCACATGTTTACATATAAAAAAAACTACAAAGAGTTAGAGAGTTGGAAAACATGTTATTTGCTTATGATTTCTGCAAAATAACTTAAAATCTTATTTTCTTTATGCTTTTTCCTAGACATAGAAAAAGACAAAAAAAGTTAATTGGAAAACATGTTATTCGCTTATGATTTCTGTAAAATAATTTAAAATCTTATTTTCCTTGTACTTTTTCCAAGACATAGAAGAAAGACAATTGATTTGCTCAACATATTGATTGTAAAGGTTCTTGAATAGGTTGAATGAGAGAGCTTAAATACGGAGAATAAATGACCTCTCTGCATTTAAATATGAGAAATTTCTACAATGATTAAGGACGTGATAGTCAGTACTAGTTAATTATAAGTTACAATGATTATGACCTGAAACAAATTTGTGACGTTTCACTGCTGCATGTCATGTTAAATTACGAATCCGTACAAGGCAACTAATCATTACACAAGGTGTCCCAAAAATAGAACCCAAACTCTTCACAGCTAAATTTCTCGTTGAGAATCCAAGGAACTATACCTGTGTACGATTCATAGTATACGAAAAAAAGTATGACGTTACAACCACTGCAAGGAAAAATACTGTACTATATACAATAACAGCAGTATTTACAAATATTTAAAAAGACAGATGTACAAAGTGTGCGCCATGTATATCGAGGCAGGCTTGAGCGCTCCATAAAATGGATGAGTGCACACTCTCACCAGCGCAGTGTCCGCCGAAGTGCAAGTAGATGAGCAACTAAGTCCGTTTGAGTAGTCACTCCGTCTCGGCACACCAATTTTTTGTGATTTCCTCATAGGAAAAAATCCAACAGTGGGTGATCTGGTGATGGTGGTGGCCATAAAACCGGACCCACATGTCCAATCCAGCTGCTGGAACATGCCATATCCAACCAATCACGTACAAGAGTATAGAAATGAGCCGGAACTCCATCATGAACCCTCATGCATCCTTATTCATTCCCCATCATTTAGCGCATTTTTTTTCATAAACTATGGATCGTACAGATACAGTTCTTTGGGTCATTTTTTTGTACTCCCAACGAGGAAACTGGCTGTGCAGAGTTTGGGTACTATTTTTGGGGCACCCTGTATAGAACCAATGGAACATAAGAAAGTGGTTTTAGTAAAAATTTGCTTTTGAATTATGGGGTGTATTTTAATGTAGCTCTAGGAAGCTACAAGAAGGCTACTGGCATCAGACCTCCAGATTTTGAACAATGATCAAGTGCTAATGATTACCTGAACTAGCAAGATACTCTTCGAACTACCACACCAATGCTAGGACATTTGACCCTAGACAGATTTAACGTGCATCAGTCCATTTATTCGGTGGGTCATTTATGGCAGTAGGACTCGAGTCCATAATTGAACAGAAAAAATGCCCGGTACGAGTTGTAACCACATGTGCGTATATACTCATCATTAAATACTTAAAGTTGTATTTTCTTTCTTATCTATGCTTGACATTTTTATAACCAAGAAATGCTGACTGGGTGGCGTAATTGGTTTGTCACTGGCCTTCTGCACCGAGGGTTGCGGGTTCGACCCCGGCTCTAGTCGTTGGATTTTCGTGGTGCAGAAA
This sequence comes from Trichonephila clavata, assembly GCA_019973975.1. Taxonomy (NCBI): domain Eukaryota; kingdom Metazoa; phylum Arthropoda; class Arachnida; order Araneae; family Nephilidae; genus Trichonephila; species Trichonephila clavata. Next base: position 49,210 of record BMAO01025109.1, on the reverse strand, counting down.
ATCGACAGCAGCCCTGTCGTATTATTATGCGGCATGTAAAAAATCCCTTGAAGTGCCCGTTTGGCTTCGGTGCTCTCGGCAAAATTAAATTCCTAAGTTCGATTTCGCATCGTCAGAGCTCAGGTGCCTCCATCTGGGGAGGAAACTGGGCGTCATAATTACTTGCGGTAATTGCTATCACCTACACGGTGCCACACTAAAAAGTGATACCAGCTCCTGGGAATGAACTAGGCCTGTAAAGGTAAAAAATACCAATACGCAGCCCCCCATTAGAAAAAAATAACCATGAGGCGAAATAATTTTTATTTTTATACAAAAATTACGCATTACTTGTACTAAATAAAGGGTTTTTAATTCTATAAATACATTTATTTATGAAGTGAGGACTGAAACATCTAATATATTAAAAATATGAATATATATAAAAACATTTTAAATAATGTTCTACAACTAATTTATTTTTAATTGAAAATCGTAATTAAATAATAAAAAAAATATATGTATTTCAGAAAATTTACCTAAAATTTTGAGAAGTTATAATTTCATTATTTATTGTTTTAAAGTTGTGAATGCACTAATATGTTCAGAATCACAAAAGCCTCAAATTCGTAAAAGAGAAATTATTTTTGAAAAATAAATTCACTTTCATTAAAGTCCCTTTATATACAATAAAAAGATCAAATTTACAAAAAAACAAAGATTTTTTACTTAAAAATTAAGAAATAATTAACAAATTTATTAATCAACATTTCATGGAAAAATTAGAATTAGTTTTAATTTCCTTAAAATCTTTAATTTGATAAGCACGTTAGAAAACTAATTTGTTTCATACGTTGAGTCTAAAGAGTCAAAAAGAAATGCTAAAATCTGTGAAAAGAGAATATTTGAAATTCATCATTCATCATGACTAAATATTTTTTGAATCTCTTTTGATTAATATTCAGAAAGCAAAATTAGATTTGATGTACTTTTTTTGCTGACAGCTAACTTTTGTAATTCAATACACAACTACACAAAATGAATATTGAAATCCAAACTCAATCTGCATGCAATAAATAGGAAAGAAAATTACGAATAGAATTAGCACTTTTCTTTTATAACGTTATATAGAATGTAAACAAATTATAGAAAACAAACTTTATACAGTAGAAAAATTCAAAATTAAGGTATCCGAATAGTTGCGACAACTTTTTTTTAAAAAAAGGAGATATGGGAATTTTTTTTGTTATTTTTTAGATTTGTTTAGTGCATTTTAAGAAAAATGTGCTAAAATTAAGAAGAGAAAAAGAAATTATTATTACTAAAATGGGAAAAAATAGGTAAAAATTGACAAAAAATAGCATAACACGGTCCATACTGTACCAAAGGCTTATGAACAAATTTTCAATTTTTTCAATCTAATGTGTTGCTATATTATTCCTTTTTGAAATGACTTTTAGGATAAGAGATATTTTCTTTTTACAAAAACTAGAGCACTTTATCTCAGTTATTATATGAAATTGCTTAAAAAACAGTGATTATATTCACATAAGGGACTGTAAATTTAGTAATAAAACAGTGATTGATAAATCTGAAAGTTAAAACAATTCTACTGTTATACAGAACTTACAGAAAAAATTTCAGGTAATTATGTTCAAAACTTTTTTAGCAATCACTGACCCCGTTTGATTATTTTCAAAAAATCACATTTTGAGTAAAACGCGTTTTAAGTTTATGACATCTTGGTGAAAGTATGGCATCTGCTTTTACTAAAACATTTGTAGTTTTTGTTCTAGTGAACGGAATATGATAAACTTGGTATTTTTATAAAGCTAATAAGATGGACCATAAAATAAAATCATAAAAAAATTTGTCAATTTTTGACAAAATTCACAATTTTAGGGTTGTCGGATACCGTAAGTAATTACAGTGAAATACGTTTAATGTGACAACACTTACGACGAAATATCGGTTAACACGAAATAATATAATGGGCCTTACAAACTACTATGCTTTTTCCTGCATTTTTTCTCTTAACACAAGACGAAAATCGCTTAACACGAAAAGATTTCCTTTCTGGAAATGAAAACATCAGCCGCACAGGCTAGATTTAAGAGGGGTGTGAAATGAAAGAGAGGTGGTTTCTTATGTTTTGTAGAAAAGTGTCTAACTTGGCTATAAAATACCCTCGGAATAGCCTGTGACACGAGTCAATTTTGTTTTTCTAAGCTACTTTCACCCTCTGTCCCTACAAACACCACACCAAAAACCTCTCCTTTGCTTGTTTTGAAATTCGTAGACGAGTACATCGCAGTGTGAGTAAAAATCAGTGAGTTTGGATCGTATTATTTTTCTAGGTTAGAAGAATTTTTTTGCGAGCTTAATAGCAAAAAACTCAGTAGAAAGCAAACAGCTATTTCGCTTAAAATAAAGATGGAGCTCCTTAAGGCTGTTGATCAAAAACGGAATTATTTTATGATTTTGATATTACTAACTCTACTTTGTTAACAATAATTTTAAAGAAAGAGAGCAAATTACATAAATGTTTGAACGATTTTTATTAAATGCATGCATATGCACATATCTATGTAAACAAAATATACTCTAAGACTTAATTTTGTTGAATCTAAGTTTTTTTTTTTTTTTTTTTTTTTTTTTTTTGCAATATTCTTTAACTGAAATTTTTTTAGCGTGAAAACATATTTCCGTCCGCCTCAGTTTCGTGTTAAACAATATTTACTGTACTCCTTCTCTTGTATATTTTCATGAACGTCTTAGTATTATCAGCTTCTTTTGCTTTTGCTTTTCTAAGCACCGGAAACGGACTGCAATGGATCCTTCAGTATCTCTAATGATCTTCCATTGATTGATAACATATTTTTTTAAAGAACTTCTCCTATATACGTTGACTAAATGGGATTATAACTCCAGCCTAGAAAAAAAGATGACATTTATTACGTGTAGTTTTCATTCCTGAAATTACAAGTATTCAAATTTGTTGAGGAAATTAAGTTAAATTCAAACTATTAATTCAGTTTCTACATTAAGTAATTTTCTCTAAAAAAACAATTTTTGTATTTTTTTAAATAGAAACCATTATAATTCTTTTGGAATTAGAATTAAAACTTCATTTTTTCATGCTTACTTAAAAGCATAAGCAAATAAAGGAGATTTTAAGGAAACAGAAATGCCTTAGTTAAATGTTGAACTTTTATTAAAATATCTTCTACTAGGAATAGGGAAATATTTCACTAGAAATATGGGTGGCTGAACAGAGATTTTGATTTCTGAAAATTGTATTTTAAATTAAAAGAATAAAAATTTTCAATATCAAGTTTCTTAGAACTAATATTTCTGTCAATAATGTATCAAACATCAAAAACTTCATGCGAATATCATACTCGATTGCCTTTTAATAACAGCGTCTCTTAGCAGTAGTATTTCAAGAGGAAAACTTCAAATGACTGGAAAAGTCCGAATTTATTATTTTTCTGAAGAAATAAACTTTGATAAAAGTTTTATCAAAAGGAGTAAATATCGGTATCTTTTTAATTTAAAAGCTATATTTATACACTGCTTGATAACTGCTAAGAAACAGTTACGTTGTACGGAATAATTAAGAATGGACAATGATTGAAGAAATGAAACTAAGTACATATTTAGAAGGGGGGGGGGGTGCATTTATTATAATGCAAAATGGTACAGATATCGCCACATCGAAGAATTAAAACTTCGAAATAAAAAAGATGCTTCTAGGATGATTTCCAAACAGCCAAAAAAATTGATGTTCAGGTCAGAATGATGCAGTCATGAGTACCTTAGTAAGATGTGTGTTGACCACCGATACTAATGCACATTTTTTTTTGCATCTGTTCTCCATGCTCTTCACTTAACTATCGAGGAGTCCTTGAGGGATATTGTCCCACTCCTCTCTCAAGGCGGTTTTGAGCTCTTGCACTGTGCGGGAAGGGATGGTTCTTTGAGCAACACGTCTGCCAGGAGCATCCCAGACATATTCAATTGGATTTAGGTCGGAGAAATAAGCATGCCATTGCAAACGGAAATTATTTTCACTTTGCAGTGTATCCGATTCCTCAACACTTCCGTGGTACCAGCGCATTGTCGTCCATAAACAAAAAGTCTGGACTTACAGCACTCCTAAAAGTACGAACATGATTCAGAATAATCTCTCTGCAATTAGGTTGCGATGTAATGCTTCTTCTCTCAAAGATGTGAAGCGGTGTTCTGCCATTGTGCATGATGCTGTCCACGCCATCACGCCTGGTCTGTATCCATCACGTTCACAAACAAACTTTTGTACAGTAATTGGTGGCCAGAATCCCTTGTCACACTGAAACGAGATTCGTTGGAGAACATCACCCTAGGCCAGTTTTGGAGATCCTAACATTTTAACATGCTCCTTACAAGCAGTATATATATATATATATATATATATATATATATATATATATATATATTATATATATGTGTGTGTGTGTGTGTGTGTGTGTGTGTGTGTGTGTGTGTGTGTGTGTGTGTGTGTGTGTGTGTGTGTGGTGTGTGTGTGTGTGTGTGTGTGTGTGTGTGTGTGTGTGTGTGTTATTTATACCGGAGTACAAAAAAATCAGCCTTTCATCCCTACTACATTGGGTTGATAAATGAGTACCAAGCTTGCTTTGGAACTGAAACACTGGGAGTCTCGCTTCAGACTGACCACTTGATTGGGACATCTGCTCATGAACCTCAGCGCCCAATGGACACGTATACCGGGATGGGCACAGTAGGCCCTGGCCCACATGGGCTGTTGCGCCACTGAGTTTGAGTTTATATATTTCTATATAAATATTCACTGGTGTCCAAAAGTTAAGCATAAATCGTAAAATGCGAAAAACATGGAGTAAATATTCGTAAAATTATTCCAAATTTCTTGCGGATATTAATTGGGTGAAGAAGAAACATTGGGTTTATGCAAAACTTTTCAATCGACTACATCCTGCGCGAAACACCGGCGCATGTCGGAACGCGGAGAAACCGATTCACGCAGCACAGGCAGTTCAGACAAGTTAAGAAGGAACCTTGTTAACCATCAAACAAGGTGAATGATGGCACAAAGACGCCAATTGGACATGTTTACGAAAGGAAGAATCGTTGGAATGGTGGAATCCTCGTGATCACAAACCGAAGTGTCTCGAATTCTGAAAGTGGACCAGTCTGTGATCTCAAGACTGTGGCAGAGGTTTCAAAGAACGGGAGATGTTAACCGACAACCAGTATCAGGTCGACTAAGAGTCATAACCCCTCGCCAAGACCGATATCTGGTAATAAAAGCGCGACGTCAGAGGGGCACTACTGCCAGAGCACTGGGTTCGGCACTCCCAGTCACTACAGGAATACGAATTTCGAGACAAACTGTTTACAGGAGACTCAATCATGCTGGCCTGTATGCCAGAAGACCAGAAGTTTGCATTCCCCTCACGTCTGCGCATAAATGCGCTCGTTTGAACTGGAGTTTGAAATATCAACATTGGAGTGTGGAAGAGTGGGTCAATGTGATGTTCAGTGACGAGTCCCGGTTTAGTCTGAGTAGTGATTCTCGGCGGGTAACGATATGGAGAGAACGTGGAACACGTTTTGAACCAAGAAATATAACGGAAAGACATCATTTCCCATCAAGGGGAGTAATAGTATGGGCAGGCATCATTATGGACGGCCGCACAGATCTCCGTTTCTTTGACACGGGGTCTGTGACTGCTCAAAGATACAGAGACGAAGTTCTTGAGCCTTATGTTCGCTTGTTTTGAGGTGCTGTCGGTCCTGACTTCATACTCATGGATGATAAGGCGCATGTCACCGAGCGGTGCTGATTGATGACTTCCTTGAAACGGAAAACATCCAGCGCATGAACTCCCCTGATTTAAATCCTATCGAGCATGTATGGGATATGCTCGGGAGACAAATTGTAGCCCTTTCGCACCCACCAAGCTCCGATACAGAACTGAAGAGAGCTCTCCAAGAAGCTTGGAACCGTTTGAGCCCACAACTCATTCATCATCTCATAGCAAGTATGGTAAATCGCTGTGCAGCGTGCCTGGCTGTCAGAGGTGACCACACGCCTTATTAAACTGCAGCATCAATATTTTATTTAAGGTTTTCTTTCGTTTTTTCTTTAAAGTGTGAATCCTTGCTATGCTCAGTTTTCTTTCAAACTGCTACTTTGGATAGTAAAATTAATTATTATCATTCTTTTGATTTGTGCTTCCTTATTTTATAATCATTTTACACTCGCATATCACGTTTCCCGCCATTCTGATTTACAGTTCCTTCTTTATTCACATAATTATCAATTATGCTTAACTTTTGGACACCAGTGTATATAAAAAGGATTTCTTTACAGATGTTCATATTTAGGTTATTGATGTGAAAAGGGTGATTTTGAAGAGGCATCCTTTTTGGACAGATACTCCCTTTTTTTATTACACTTAGGAGGCGGCACAACAACAAGCACAAAAGCACATGTAAGCAGCAGACATTAACATACTATTTTGACAAATACAAGGCGCAGAGTGAATTTTCCAGAGATTCTTGGTTTTTATATGAAACACAGACCGGAAGTTTCAAAATTCACATGACTTACGTGGACGGATCTTGAGATTGGTGAAAAGATATCGTACGAAAGGGTTGCATAAATGATAATTAAAATAAACTAAGGTTTTAATTTCTAAAAGATAAAATTAAAATTATATCCTGTTAGTCGGGTAAGCTAACAGTTTATTATTTACACGAAAATCCTTGAGGTTATTACAATGACTATTACAAATTGAAAAGCTTTAAATATGAAATTAACGTGAATTATATATATATAACGTGAATTATATATATATATTACAAAAATATGCACAAAATAATTGTAATCCTAAGATAACAATAGTCATGATAGAATAAAGTCTTAGCCACAGTAGTACTAGAGCAAACTTCTGGCCATAGAAACCAGGATTGCAGGTTTAAACAAAGTTTTTCAGCCAGCCAAACTTCACCTGAATTTGCCAATGCTCTGGGCCATAGGGAAAGTAAGAAATTTCTAGAGAAGAGAGAGTTTAACTATTATTATAAATAAAACCATAATCTCTTAATGTAAAACGATAATATTATAAAACCTATAATAATTACTAGAATATTTTAAAATCAAAGCTAAAACAATTAGACTTACTACGTGAGTTCAGCAAAAACCATTTTCCCGGGCCATATATATATGTTTATAATACTGTAGCATCCATATATATATGTCTATTTTTATAATTTCTAATATATCCTTTCTAAAATCTTAGGTCTGGCTTGCCGTACAATTTCGGTTTTTTTTTTTTTTCAGTTTTAGTGATTACTGATTATTCATTTCTCTATAATAGAGAATTTTAACTATATATATATAATATTAGGTGGAAGACTCTTAATATATATATATATGGCGGAAGAGATTAAAAGCACCACTATTTGAATAATATAAAAATTACTTTTTTAACAAGGTTAAACATGTGTTTTGTAGTTTTTGTTAGATTCTATAATTCTAAAGACGATGAAATATAGAACAACCCTTTAATATTAACTCTTCACATCAAAGAAAATTCCCTTTAATTTGTTCGTTTACTATCTCATAAAAGCTATTCTCTCTCAATCAGTGGACTAAGGCAAAGGAGATGATAATCTTAATTCACAGTGTCAGATAAGGAATGAGCATAGATAGGTGAACCTCTAGAAAATTTCACGTAGTATTAATGAATAATCTTGGATACCCAATTAAGCCTAACATGTTTTTTATCTCTTGTTGCTTATAGCTTTCTTTGCCCCTAATGAAATCTCAAATTTGAAACATGTATCTTTCTTTCATAGACCGAATGAGAATAATAATAATAAGGTGATAACGAGAGAGAGAGAGAGAGAGAGAGAGAGAAAGAACTATGAAAATTCCCCTCTTTCTGAAAATATTATACATTTTCTTGCAAATAACTACCTCGATTTCTGTTCAGCTACGTGACTAACAAAAGAAAGTGCAAATTTCTCCAAATTCTTACCACTCCCGAAGTTCTAAGCTGTTAATTTTGAGTTAAAAAAATTCAATCCATGCAACATTTCATTCATTTCAAAACTAAACTTCACTTTTGTCAAAAATCCTTTTTTATCATCAAATTATATCTTTTATATTCTGATTACGTAGGGAAAAAACACTTTGTTTAACAAAAACAAATGCAACAAATCATAAAATTTACCTAAGTCAATTTTTACCATCATTTTCAAAAAACAGGAAAAGATTGCTTTGAAGATCATGAAACTTTAGAATAAAAATCTGTGTAGGATTTGTTCACTGAGTAGAGATTTTTGCTCACAGTTCCTCTCCATGCCCCGATAAACGAAAATACCTACTGAAAAGAGAAAGTCCAGAGAAAGGGAGAGAAACTTCCTCACTTAACTTTCATCTCTCTCTCTCTCTCTCTCTTTTCCGAAATCCCCTTCACATTCGTCATCCTGTCGTTTGAAATTGATTTTATGAGCATGAAAAAGAAGACAGTTCGCCTCTGCATCTTTTTATATCTAACAAATCGGCTGGACTGAGTGCAAAATAATATCTGCTCGTGTTGAAATAAATCGGGTATTGTTGGAAGTGTATTGAAGAGGGATTACACAGATAGAGCTGTTATTTATGGATTCACGTCTTTCAAACCATGTGTGTTCAGCTGCTGTTTTTTATTATTGTTATTATTTTTAACCTAGGATGAGCTACACGAGTTAAGCTCCTTAACATAAAGGCCGCACTGTTTGGGTTCCGGTTAAGTATTTATTTGGTTTGCACTCAGAATTTTATCACTTACGACAGAATCAGGAAGATTTACATTTTCATGTGTGCCTGTATAAACAAATGTTATTTTATGCTATGTTTTTTTTTACAAAACCTTTCATTGCTCTTAAGTAATTAATGCATTACCTTTTCAAAAATTAAGGAATAATTCGAAAACAAATGAACATAAAGACATGAAATTTGGGGGGAAATATGAACTCTTAATTCTTTATTTGGAAAAAAATCGTGCTTTAAACGTGTTTTGAATTTACTTAACATTCAGCATTATTTACAAATATAAATCACATATCTTACGTAAGTCCAATGCTTGATTTTAAAAGAAATAAATCAAAGATATTTCTGAAAAAAGTTGAATAAAAATTAGTTTTAACAAGGGATTTGTCCATCTTGCTTGTAAGCAATGATGGCATCAACTTTTTTTTTTCGCTGTCAATTAAGCTATCGAACCCTGAAATTCGAAGACACCCACATACAAAACTACCCTTGTTCCAGATCATTCAAAGACCCCGTAGAATGGCTTAAATAAGCCACATGAATGTTGAGGTAATTCCAAAGCTACTGAATTGGATTAAGGTCCGGGTATCGAACTGGACATTCCATTCGCTCGAAATCTTGATCCTCAAGATATTCATCAAGAGGTCTAGCTCTCGGTGAGGTTATGTATTATTACCCACCAAGATGAATTCGTAACCTATGAAACAAGGATTTCTCTCGTCACAATATTTCACAGCAATCAGAGTTATATCATGTACATGAAATATATTCAATGTTTTCATCCAGAGAGATTCCAACCCAAAGTAAGTCTCCACCACCCTTGTATTTGCGTTGAAGTGGTGCGCATCCGGGAGGATAGAACCCACGACCTGGATTTGAATCCGAATAACTTGACCACTAGACCAAAATGATAACTTTAGTCCGGAGGTTGTTACTAGTTTATATAGATGATACCACTACATACTCCCCCACCAGTGAATCGGTGGATATGCGAACGAACGATATAGTTGTTATTTCGATAAAGTTGCGTGAGCAGTTGTTGCTGTAATTGGAGGAATTGCGTCATGTGAGTCGGATGACTTAGCCTCGTAGAGTAAGTCTGAAAAGTTTGTTTTGCTACGCCAAGTGAGTCTGGTGAGTTTGTTTTACTGCGCCAAGTGAGTCTGGCGACTTTTTTTGTTTCCCTTCTTTGCCGGTAGATGGCACCACGACAGATCAGAAAGTTGGCTTTTTCTGAATTCAGCCAGGGTCACCAATAAAGTGGCTCGCGTCCGGGAGGACAGAACATGCGACCTTCGGATCTGAAGCCGAGTAACTTAACTACTAGACCACTTTAGTCAGGAGGTTGTTACGCACTTATATCGATGATACCACTACAGCGCCTTTGAGCAGTTTTAGATTGATAGAATATGATTTCTTTTTCCCTCTAGATCAGCACACGAGCCGAATCAGAGTCTAAAAAACAGGACTTTTTAGTGAAGAGGACGTAAGTCTATTGCTGTCTTATCTAGATAACGTACTCTCTTGTTCAACGTAAACGGGCACTTCTGGGCTGTCGATTAAGAGTAACATGTATAAGGAATTATCTCGTGCAGAGTCTTTGAGCTTTATGAAGATCCTAATAGAATGTGCTTCATATGTCGTCCTCGTCACTTGACCAGGGTTCAAAATTCGAGGTCCGTTGCCAATAGTCCTCGGTCAGCTTCATAGTGCGACGTTAATATAACTCTCACTCACCGATGATTTCAGCATATCCCCTATTGCTTGCGTCAGAAGTTATTGACTTTGTTGTTGCCTCCTCTCCTTCAGACAATATATATATATATATGAATGAATATAATATTATTCATCCACTGAAGTCCAAATACATTTTTTTAACTTGTAGAGGATGAAACTTGATGTTAATACGGTTTTTTAAAATATTAATTCATTAATTAAATTTTATTTTTTAATTTTAAATTTATTCTACGTTATTTGTGACGAAGTTACAACTAACTACAGCAGATAGTTGACTCAAGTTCAAATATACTTTTTTTTAAAACTTGTAGTGGTGACACGATGTGTTAATACAGTTTTTTTCAAATATTAATTTATTAATTAAATTTAACTAACTAAAATAAAAATGTTCTTTTTTGACATATCTAAGAATTGACTTTAAGAAAAATATTTTTTTATGTTACTTGTTTTTCTCTAATTTACTTTGCTTTTTTTCTCTAATATCTCGATATGTGAGGTACTTATTAAGCAAGGTTCCACTGAATATAAAGAGCATTATTTTTTGAAAAAGCTGATGTTATTCCCAAGAATTATATCTTCATTATTTTAGAAGTCAATAGGATTACTTAAGATAAATGTAATTAAATCAGTTGTTTATTTTCAGTTTTAAGACTATGGGAATCTAAATTTAGAACAACCAGCTAAATTTTATTTCAAAAGGCATTCTTGATAATGCATGTATTTAATTGGCCCATAATTGGTATTTACCGCTCACGCGTCCTATTTCCTTTAAGTAGAGATTTATTTTCCACAGTATGTTTTGTACAAGACATTTTGTCATTGAGAAAAAGGATGAAAATTATTCAAAATACACTTTTAAGCTAATATAATCATATTTTTATTGCATAGCATACGTATAGAAATTAATTAATTATTTTCTTGAATGAAATGTAATTTAATACTAACTAGAAAATTGAGAAATTTTTACCTTAGAGCTGTTTTCTTATGTTAAAGATTAGAGAACACTTTTCGAGTAGGAAAAAAAAGCTCCATATTTTAATACTTTCCTACTTTCAATTTCAATTAAAAATCTTCTTTTTCTTCTCAAAATATGTTTTATATTTCGTTTCTTGAGTTTTAACGCTTAAAGAGAAAAACTTATTTTAATTTAAAATAAAGAAAATTATTAAATGCTTGCATATTTTAAATATTAATCTCTGCAAAGGAAATATGTTTCTTATAACCACCGAAGATTAATAGTTAATAATAGAACACATTAACGTATATTAAAAGAAAGTCTTTGGAACGAAAACTCCCCCTCTCCCTTTTTTTCTGTTATAATTTTAAACCAAGCAATTACAGTCCTGAAATACTAAAAATAATTAAATCGCATACTGAAATCTTAAGATTTTTATTAGCAATGTAGCTTTACTGAAGTTTTTTATTCAACGTTGTAACAGGGCATTAATTCTAAATCTTTTTGCTATGTGCAAACCAAAAGAAATCTGATAAATGTTTAAAAACAAAAACAAAAAAAGAGGATGTCATTTTCAAGAGAAATTAGTTTCGTAAGAACTCCTTTCTATTTTCTTTCGTTAACGTTCTATTTAATATTGTTAATTCGAGTCTATTAAATATGAACTGAAAAATGTTTAAAAATAGTCTTGTATATGACTGGTATGCGACAAAACATAATTGAAGTTCTATTTTGGGATATAATCTCTTCAATTTCCCAACGCATTTAGTAAATTTGCTGTCTAGCTCTCCATTAAGATGCAATCATAACCAACTTTTAGGATTAAGATTTCTACCGCTCAAAAATATTTTAAAAGGGGATAAATAATATTATTTTGAAATTAATTAATGGACAGCCTATTGTGAAATATAAATCTTAAAATACCTTGCTAATTTAAGCAGTTTTGAATTCAATTAAAATTTTAAAATCTTAATTAAGTTTAAAAATTCTTTATTTAGATTGTTTTAATTAATTACGCTCGTCTACATTAATTTACTTGTTTAATTTTTATATTCACTAATTATATTTCCCTAGTTAATGATACAAAACATAAAATCACATCTGGTTATCCAAAGTATTTTAATAAATGAATAATATGTGTGTTAACTATCCATAAAAAATTAATGCTCGGCTACTATAAATCATATAAAGGCTTTCAATTTAATAAATAAGAATTATACAAATAATATTAAAGAAAATTACTGCTTAGTAATTATATACAAGCTAATTATATGTAATAAATAAAAACATTGTTGCAATTAAATTTAAAATTATAAAAATTACAATATAAATCATTTTATACATAAAACATATTAATTTGTTTTTAAAAGAGCAATCATTCTTGATAAATGTAAAGCTTACGTTAAAAGAGATTTGTTTTACTTTATTTTTTAGTACCTAAGCATCTAATTAATAAGTAATTGCTTTTATTTCTTTATAAAAAAAAAGAATCAATCTCGGAACAAGAAAAACTCATTAAAATTAAAAGATAAATAAATTTATTTTAATTATAAACAAAAGAAATTTAAATCTTTTAAACAAAAGGAGTACATAAACACTAAAAGATATAATAGTTAATCCTTTCATTCATATGATGTTTAAAACTTAATTATTAGACTCATAATTATGTTTTGACCTTGAATTCATGAAAAAAAAATTTTCAAGTTAATACCCAATGATTTATATTTTTCTAGGTTTCGGTATAAAGGCTGCAAAGTTTTCTTTATCTTGTTAAACTACTAATTAGTTGAGAATTTTTTCAAAATGATTATACATCAAGGCATTTTGTCTTTTTTTTATTATCCTCTAATTAAGTATTTAAAATCAAAATTTTTTACTTAAGTCATTAAAGTAAAATGGCCGGATTAAAGGCTTTTAAAATATATTGTTTCAAATATTGTTGTCAGTAGGAAGTCAGAAACGAAAAAAATTCAGTAAACAACTGAATAGAATAAAAACAATTTCGGTGTCAACAAGTTTACTCGAGTAAAACAAAGAGAGAAAATCAGATTAACTACACTGTTTCTAGTTAGCCCTCAAATTCTAGTGAATATTGTCAAATCACACCTCATCAAACAGTTTATTTTACTATCATCAATGATTTCCCACGATCCAATTGTACAGTCTCATATTTTGGATCAGTTTTGATTCCATTTTATTAATTATGGTAAGCTAATTAGTAGAGCGACTTCACCGTGGTCGATGGGTTGTAGGTTCGAGACCGATACTCACCGATGGTCATTCAATACACTCAACAACACGAAAAACAACAGGTCAGAAGAGAATTTATCGAATATGATGAAATCTGGTAGATGTATTGCATTGAAAACGAAAAGCTAATAGTATAATATGAAGTGGATATTTTACTCTTGAAATACTGCTAAAAGAGTTTAAAAATCAACAATGCGTTGAGCGCTAGCCCCGATACAAACTATTATCCACTTAAGCATTAACTAGAAGAGCTGACTGATATCCTCTGCGCGTTACACCCAGAACTTTTCAGTTAGGGAGTTTGATTGAAGCAATCCCTAGGTACGATCGGAGAGGACTAGTCATCGCCGACCAAATTGTGACTACTCGTCACAACTCTATAGTGGAAAGGTCTGGCAACCGTGTTGACCAGAGAAGTGTTAGAGAAAAATGAAAACAAGAAGTAGAAAGGCTTGTCATGTGCAGCTGGACATTATTCTCCTAAAATGTAAAATCAGGAATCTCTGTGAAAGGAAGTACAACGCTACGGGGATTAGAATCTTGTCAACGTAATATCGTTGAGCAAAGGTGTCACGGATGACATCCAAAGGAGAACGGCTATTAAATGAAAGGACACCTAACACTATAAATCTTGGTTGTCGGGTTATGTGGTGGATGACATTCAGGTAAGTATCTCACAGTTGTCCTGGACATTTCCAGATACTTCTTCTTTGGTCATCGGGGTTCAGTTCGAAGCAAGATTCATCACTGAAAGAATTTCTACACTTCGGATTATGATATTCCAGTTCAAATACTCTCAGTGGCAATGAAAACTAGAGAAATGAGTCCATGACTTCAACATCCGTTTGCTGCGTCGCTTATCGATGGTCACGAGTGTCTCGATTACATTGATAGATGCATCCGGGCTGTGAGAACCAGTCAATGGATCAATTTCTTTTCGCGTTCTGTCGTCTGTTTGGGTTGACCTCTACCTTCTTAACGCTTTCTATTGTCGCTGTTCACTCATTCCTGCCAACATCGTCGGATAGCAGCATGAATCCCACCTAAATGTTGAGCGATCCTTCGATTGGATCATCCTGCTTTCTTTAGTAAAATTGCACGTCCTATGACTCAAATGGTGACATTTATGCTGATACAGTTCGCAAATCCTTCAGTGGGGTGTTATTACAAGGGTCGTGGGACTATGTTTGCGTGGAAGTTATTCTTTAGCATTAGAATGTCTTCTGTTTTATACACCATTTGATGTTCCATTAGAATGCTCCAGCTAGTCAGCTGTTGGCTGTGAAAAATTAGTCACTTACGTATTCAATCGCAGGATATGTGCACTCGTAATTTTATCGCTTTTTTATGTTATACAACATACACATCTGGAAAAAACATACTTTTATTACATGACGATAAAGCCTTCTAATGTAGAGTATGAATGTGCATTTTCTTCAGCAGAACAATTTGTAACAAAAATAAGAAACCGTTTAAGCGATGAAACGCTGGACGAGCTGTGTTTTTTAAAAGCTTATTTACAGAAACACAAGTAATGAAGAAATGTTTTTTTTAAAATTTTATTATGTACTATTTTTATTTGTTTTTATGATGAATGTTTGTTTCAATACATAATAATATTAAGTCCTTTTTTAATTATGTTTTCAGTTTTATTTTACAACTTCAACTATTTCTAATGTGTAAGTATTTTTCATAAATAGCTCAATCCTAACCCCGGGATTTCGATAACGTAATCCCAAAATCCCGGGATAGAAAATATAACACGGGACTGCAAACTCTAGATCCTTCGATCGGACTGCCTTCAGTAAAATTGTATGTCCTCTCTCAAATGGTGACATTTGCGGATACTATTCACGAATCCTTCCGTGAGTCATTAGTACGGGGCTCGTGGAACCACGTATGCATGGAAGTTATACCTCAGCGTAATTGAATGTCTTCTGTTTTATACACCATGTGGATGTTCCATTACAATGCTCCATCTAGTTAGCCATTGACCGAGAAAAACTAGTCATTTACGTGTTCTGTCACACGATATGTGCACACGCAGTTTCGTCGCATTCGAAACTTCTTGATGCGTCACTTTTTACGTTATTCAGCACACACACACAAATATACATGGTGTGACACAAAAAACAAGACTAAGTGTGTAGCTGGAAAAAAGAGTGGAGTTGGCAACAACTGTTTTGGTGACGTCATCCTACAACCCTCCTCTATCCATGTGACCAGTTTCGTCTTAATCGATCACACCATTTGAGAGAACTGCGTCATTGAGTGAACAAGTGCAACTGCATTCTGCCTAGAAAATGTCGAAACAACATCAAGTTTCTTGTGAAACTTGAGAAATAAGCCACGAAAATATTTCATTTATTAACCAAGGCATATGAAGATGAAACTTTGTCTCGTGCACATATGTTTGAATGGTATCAGAAGTTTTCAGGGGGAAGATTCAGTGTACAAGATGATGAACCTGCTGGGCCCCCAAGGTCAGCGATTACAGACCAAAACATAGCCAAAATTCATGATGTGAGTGGATTTCTGCTAACATCAGTGGTCAGACTGTTAATCAACACTGCTATATTGAAGTACTAAAAAGTCTTCGTGAAAAAATTAGGAAAAAAGGTCAGAATTGGGAAGTGTAAAGGATGGCTGTTGCGCCAAGACAATGCCTCCGCTCCCATGGCTCTATCTGTCAAGCAGTTTCTGACCAGCAAAAACATTACTGTGTTGGAGTATCCTCCATATTCACCTGATTTTGCCCCATGCGTCCTTTTTTTTATTTCGTACAGTTAAATCTTGCTGAAAGGAACCTATTTGACCTCAGTTGAAGCGGTTCAGGCAAGAACAGAAAATCTCCTAAAGGGACTTCCAAAAACCTTAATCCAGAACTGTTACCGACAATAGCAGAAGTGTATGAATGCTTAAGGGAACTACTTTGAAGGCTATAATGTCACGGAGAACTGATTTTTTAAGTACCATGATTTATTGGACCAGTCTCGTTTTGTGTGTGTGTGTGTGTGTGTGTGTGTGTGTGTGTGTGTGTGTGTGTGTGTGTGTGTGTGTGTGTGTGTGTGTGTGTGTGTGTGTGTGTGTGTGTGTGTCACACTTCTTATACATAGTTGCTATCGATTATTAACTCATGTTTATTTCAATAAATACTTTAACTAGAGCAAAAATTCTAATTTAATAATTGAAATAAGCTGAACATATTTAATTAAAAAATCAACTTATTACATTTGCCATCACTCACTTTCAAATAAAATAATACAATGATTTCTGCTATCTTCATAAATGTTAATACAAAAACGCTGATCCCTTTGTCTAAAAATAGAATTAGAAATAGAAGTAGAAAATTGTTTTATTCAAGCCCCCCAATTGCTTGTTGGAAATATAAATTCCTTCGAGCGAAACAAGTCATTGATATGTAAATTAAAGCAATTTGTAAGGAAAAAAAATGTGAAGTATGGAAGTGAATAATTTGGTCTTCCATTCATCAGTGATGTTTTAAATAGCACAAAGCAGAATTACCGAAATTAAAGGAACATGATTCTTGAAGTGAGAGTTTTCTGAATGAGACATTTCTAATACTCAAAATCCCCTCGCAAAAAGCTTAAAATGCAAGCATTTTTTTTAATTACTAAAAAAAAGAAAGAAACATTAGTTGAGTTAATATTTTGATGAAATAAACAGTAACTTAGCAAATAAATAATAAGCAACAGACAAACAAGTAAAAAAAATCAACAATTATTTTTTCTCTGACTTTGTGAGGAACTAAAATTATTTATCATTCTTTGCTTAGAAATTTATTAGATGTAAACATGGAAATACATAAAAAGAATTCTTCAGTTCTTATGTTTTCTTTCTCTGTTGTATCAGAGCGTTTAATTTTATGTTTCATTTTGTTTTTTCGTTTTTGTTGCTTTATATTTCGCACATTTAAAAATATTTCCCTTTTTCATTAAAAGTACTAAAATATTGCAATATAAATTAAGAAAATGGTATAAAACATAAATTATATTAGCTTAACTTATTCAGAATTAGAATCTTTTTACTATGTTATATGAAAGAATAAAAAAAATTAAATGTTTGTCATCACAAAATAGTCAGCAATAATTTTTTCCGCAAAAGTGCCCGAACACCGAAGATACAGGAACACCCTATTTCTAAAAATTGTTTTTTAATAAGTAAGATTCCAGTTAAATTCAAATTTGACTGAATCTTCGACGATAATTTACGTACAAGACACATTCTGTGTTCATTTCTTACGTTTAATTAATATTGCAATTTTTTGTTAAAGATAAATAAGAAGATAATAATTTGATGAATGTGTTTCATACAGGAGGAACAACAATAAGTGACCTAGCTAAGACAGATTGTTAAGAAAGTCCAAAGATACTTGTTACAACTTTTATAAATTTCCCTTGAACAGAAAAAACGGATTATTTCCAAAGTAAGAATTAGAATAGTACACTCACTTCCAAAAGTTAAGCACGAAGATGTAAAATGCAAAAAAATCAACAAATACTGCTTTGATTGACACAAAATTCGGCAGTAAAGTAGCATATATATTTATACATGAAACAAAATCAATAATTATATACAGAAATGAAAAAAATATTAAATTTTTGTAAGTTATCGGATAATGTTATACTGGAAACTTAAACAGAATTATGTATAAAGTGAAAATAAACATCATAAAATGAAAAAAAGGACATTAATAGGGTATGTGATCCCCCCTCATCTGTATGCAAAGTTTACACCTTCTGAAAATGCTTTCAATTAGGTGGTCAACCACCGCAGAATTAAGCAATCACCATTCTTCTTGTAGAGCAGTTTGGAGATCAATAAGAGTGGCCGGAGGTAGGAAACGTGAAGATACAGCACGGCCGAGAACATCCCAAAGATTTTCAATGGGATTAAGTTCAGGCAAACATGCTATTCACGCCATACGCGCAATCCCTTCACTCCCCAGGTAGTCATCGACGATGTCAGCTCTATGGAGACGTGCGCTATCGTCCATTAAAATAAAAGTAGGGCCAACTACTGCTGCGTACAATCTTACAATGGGTTCTAGGACTTCATCTCGATACCGGACAGCCGTCACAGAACCCCGTTTAAAGATGTGCAGGTCGATGCGGTATCCTAATGAAATCCCTGCCCACACCATAATGCTTCCGCCTCGGAATGCGTGATGTTCGGTGATGTTTTAGGGCTGATTGCGTGTTCCTTGTTTACGCCATATCCTTATACACTTATCATCTGGCTCCAGAGCAAATATTGACACATCAGTAAACATGACATTGCCCCAGTCAGACACAATCCAATTGCCATATTCCCAGCACCACTTTAATCGTGCTCCTCTTGATTGGACGAATAGAGAAACATAAACTCGAGGTACACGGGCATACAGTTCATTCATATGTAATCTTCGGCGTACAGTAGCTGCAGATATAGCCTTATCAATGGACGGTGTAACCATAGATGCCACACGTGTGGAGGTCGCTCTGCGATTCTGCTTGGCTACAATAGCAATATATCGATCTTCCGCGGGAGTTGTAACCCTTGTGCGACCGCCTATGGGCCTTCGGACAACTGTCTGTGTGGTTTGAAATAGTTTCCATATACGTGAAATTACAAAATGACGAACCCCGAAGAAAAGACCAACATCTGTGATCTACTACCCTGCTTCAATGCGCCCCACAGCATGCCAGGGCTCAAAATCTTCCATTCGTTTTCTGGAATTCATAGAAACACGTATGTCTTGAAAACAAATTGTACGAAAGTTTTAAACACCTTCTATCAGTTTTTACAATCAACTTCTGTAACCCTTCATAAAGTTGGCTTCTTATAAGACTGCCCTTTTTGCATATTTATTGACGTGAAAGCACGATTGGCTGTTACCTAACATATTTGCATACTTCCATCTACCTCTACAGCGAATTGCATCCTCTTCAATTCTGATTGGCTTCCGGAAATTAGCATTTTCCTCTCAGTGATTAACTTTTGGAAGTGAGTATATATATATATATAAATTAATTTTTTATACGGTCCCCAGGTCCTATCACTTATATTTAGGAAAAGATGCAGTACACAAAAACAAAGTAAACACAAAAAGTTTCATTTTATTACGATAAAAACTGGCCGAGTTATGGAACTTTGAAAATCATATATTTTATCCATTTTCTCCGCTATTATCAAGAAGCTAGTAAGGGGCCGTCTCCAAAGTGAAATTAGTTGGAGCTCTGCCAGGAAACTTTCGCTCTTGCACGTCACTTTTATGTA
Source organism: Trichonephila clavata (assembly GCA_019973975.1). Classification (NCBI taxonomy): domain Eukaryota; kingdom Metazoa; phylum Arthropoda; class Arachnida; order Araneae; family Nephilidae; genus Trichonephila; species Trichonephila clavata. The sequence continues at coordinate 29,168 of BMAO01025109.1, read as the reverse complement.
AATCGTTTTTAAATTTAAAAACATACGTTAATAATACAATAATTGAGTACTTGAGAAACAAAATTTATTCTGTAAACGTGTAAAACATAGAAAAAATAAAATATTTTGGACGAAGAAAACATTTCAAAAGCAGTTCCAAAAAAATAGACTTATATGCTGCGGCTTCAGTCTAATTTGCTGCGTTTTTGCTGATCATGACGAACGTTAAAAATATGTTGTGTAGTCGCTTGCAATTGCATACAGTCGTATTCTAATATTACGAATTCTAGTACGGAAGAACGAGATGTATACAAATGAAGAATACTGCGAAATGGTACTGTTTTATGGGCAGTGTAATCGAAATAAGAGAGAGGCGGCAAGACTTTATGCATTAAATTTCCCACTCGAAGACATCCATCTTATTGTACAATTGCCCGTGCTGTTCAACGCTTGTATAAAACTGGGAGCTGTCATAGACGTATTCCCTTGTCTTCTGCCACACCTAGTGCCTTCACCATTATTTAAGTTAATTTGGTCATTCTGATGTAATGAATGATTCATGATTGGCACATCATTCCATATTATGCTATAATTTGAACGGCAAATCCTGTATTATTTTGCTGCTATTTGTTAAAACTAGCTGTTTTAATCTTTTCGGTACAAGTTGTATTTCTTTAATTTAATTTTTATTGTTTGCCGTGCAGCAATACAAATTGTCAATCTATGATATTTACTACGATGTTTTAATATTACTATGATGTTTTTCTTTTGCTCTTTCTGTAGATAGAGAATTACTGTTCTCTAAACTCAATTTATATACGGCCTCCTTTTCTGAGCAACTCGGATGCTTCAAATTTATGTAGGCATAACTCGGTCAGTTTTTATCGTAAGAAAATGAAACTTTTTGTCTTTACTTTGTTATTGTGTACTGCATCTTTTCCTAAATACAAGTGATAGGACCTGGGGACCGTATAAAAATTTAATTTTTGTAATTTTTTTGTAAATGGGTTTGGTTTGAAAAGCAGGTAAAAACATTCTTTACCTTTTTTAAAACATTTTTCAAATTGGAAATGCATATCTAAACCGAACGGTTCGGGTTTCCCTCTTTTACAGACTTTGATAGGCCTCGTGGAAAATTTTTAAAAAGGGCCATCCTAGACTAGATCACTAAATAGTCCCCAATGAAGAAACTCTACAAGAACTTGTATTTTGATCAAGAATATTAAGTCGGGGAGGTATGTTCAAAATCTTGGGGGTCCGCGATGTCCCCTGAAGCATATAGGGGGAGCCGCTGTTATCGAAAGTTCAAGAGAACCTCTGCTCTACAACAAAACCAAGAATAATTCGTAAATCTCGTGCAATTTTTATTTTTATATCGATAAAATAAAAGATAACTTTTTATTTTGCAGTAGTTCGATGTGTAAAGGAAATTATAATTAAAATTACGCCCAAGTGAATATATTATGTAATATACAATGTAACTAATTAGTATAATGAAATTATATGGATTTAATAGTAAATTAATACAAAAAATTCTTAAAGGAATTAAACTAAATAATGCCAAAATGATTCGATTCTACCACGATACTACATCAGCAGATGCGAAATATGTTAAAAACTGCACGTTATGTCGTAACATAATAACTAAATTATATATCCATAAATATAAAATGATTCCTCAGAAGAATTTCCATGCACATGATGAATGATCTATATAGCGACACAATATCCTCCTTTAAAAAGCTTTCAGAATTAAATTTTCAATGTATTTCATTACTTCTCATTGTATACAAAATATCAGATCTTTCTAGCTCATAAAATAACTTTTAGCAGAGACTTTGAGCTTAAAAAGATTTTTCATGAAAGCACGATGAAATAATTGTATTGATTCCAGTCAACAACTACAGTAGCTTAGCTAAAAGGCACAAGGGCAATCTTAGCAGCATTAAGGTCTTTTAGCGATCTTTTTGAAAAAATTATTTTTAAAAGCGCGCGCGCGAATTTCTCAGAAAATATTGAACCAAAGGCAAAATTTACTTTTAATTTTTTATGTTCTTTAATTTATAGTAGTATATATAGTAACAATTGTAATTCATAATATATATATATATATATATATATATATATATATTATTTATATATATATAAATATTATATATATATAAATGAATGAAATAAATAGATAAATCATTTGGCCGTAAAGAAATTAATTTTAAAAAAAATCATTAAGCACCAATATCTTTAAAAAAGGTAAAAATAAAAGGGCAACACCGTTTTTATCTTTACCAAGAATCGCTAAGAGGACAATGCAACGAGAAAAAAACATGCAATATGTGTTGTGTTGTAAAATGTCTTTTTGCGAAGCCTATTTTATCATTTCTAACAATGTGCTCTCTTTTAAATTCACTCAGTGATTTAAATTATTCAGCTCAGTGATATAGGTAAATCATGGAGAAGGTTGACATCTAAAACTATGTTTAAGCCTGTAATCTTTGCTCTAATTGCTACTGTGAGTATATTATTTTTGTCCTGTACTGTCTTGCTGTTTTCTAGCTTATTGTTTTGCTTTTTAAGTTATATTTATATTAAGTTACAATCGTATTAATTATTACTGCTTTACAACTCTTGTGCAATACTCATAGCTCTAATATCTGACGGCAATACAACAAAATAAACAAACATAATATCGATTTCTTCACCAATTTAAATACAACTGACATTACGTACAATAGAAAGCAATTTAAAAGCAAGGAAAGGGTTCTTTTATTAAATTAAAAAAATTGTGATTGTCAGTGGCAGACATACCTCTTAGTTTCGTTTTCAGCAAATGATCTTTTACTTCCCTATAGCATAAGTTATTTCTGCTGATTCACAAATGTTTTCCACAATTGATCACACAATGGGGTACCACAAGGGGTGTATCCTTGATCACATTAATCATTTTTTGACGAACCGCTTGACAATACGTAAGAATTCAGATGACCCTTCAAAGTATGATGTTTCAAAATGATAGTTTTCTTTGTATTGTTTTGTACAGAGAGAACTTACTCAAAGGTTCAATATTCTGAATTTGGCAAAACTTGCTGACTGAGGGGGGAGTTATTGTTGGTTAATTTAATTTCATCCTTGGGAAGAAATCTAAAATCAGCTATTTTATTCAAAACATTTATATATTTATATTATTTTCAAATCTTATACCTTGTATTTCCGACTTGCCTTATTCTCATGAAATGATACTTTTTCCATCTTTTTACTTTAAAAAAACCTCATTTCTGAGATTATAATCAAAAACATTATGATGTGTGTAAAAACATTTTCATCACAAAAAATAAATATAATAAAATGCAAGAACTTTAATGAAAAAAATACAGTCTTTTATGTAATTTTTAGTGTTATGGTAGCTATTTTTGCTGATAGAAAGCGGTATACCATTTCAGTAATTTTTCCCTTATAGATTAAACATTAGATCTATACTTAAATTACTTGCAAAAGTATTATACAGTGAATTGTATATTGCTTTTAGGAACAATTTTAGACCAAAGATATCTTATTCGTCTCAATAATGTTTTTTTTAATTACCATAAAATCCGCGTACCCATACTTTCAAGATACAATTTTTAATTTTTAGGTATATTCACCACACATATAACGCACGCCCCCTTTTTTACGAAGAAACCTGAAATGTATGTAAGTAATGCTTTTATATTTTAGTCATTTATTCGAGGTACTATTTCAAGCTTTAGAAAAAAATGGTATATTTCTTGAACTACAATCCGTTAAGTTTATAGGAATGTCATGTCTTTTTTTTTAGAAAGAAACAGTTTTTAGACATATGTAGGAGTCTAGTTTTTTCTTCCTATGCCCATCTTTTTTTATTTTTAAAGCTCTCATTTTTATAACAGGCGTATAACGCGCATACGTAAATTTCTATCTTATTTTTTGTATTAAAAAGGCACGTCATACGCAGGATTTTAATGTAACTGGTATAACCTCCGAAATTCGTCCTGGTACTATTAATAGTACCATAGATTGAGACGCAATACATGACACCATTATTTTTAAAGTATCCGACTGGTTGCGACAACTTTTTTTTTTAAAGGGAGATATGGGGATTTTTTTGTTATTTTTAGATTTTTTTACTGCATTTTAAGAAAAATGTGCTAAAATTAAGTAGAGAAAAAGAAATTACTATTACTAAAATGAGAAAAAATAGGTAAAAATTGACAAAAAATAGCATAAACGTGGTCCATTTTGTACCAAAGGTTTATGAACAAATTTTCAATTTTTTTCAATTTAATGTGTTGCTATATTTTTCAATTTTGAAATGACCTTCAGGATAAGTATACTTTCTTTTTTACAAAAACTAGAGCACTTTATCTCAGTTATTATATGAAATCGCTTAAAAAACAGTGATTATATTTACATAAGGGACTGTAAATTTTGTAATAAAACAGTGATTGATAAATCTGAAAGTTAAAACACTTCTACTATTATACAGAACTAACGGAAAAAATTTCAGTTAATTATGCCCAAAACTTTTTTAGCAATCGCTGACTCCGTTTGATTATTTTCAAAAAATCACATTTCGAGTAAAACGCATTTTAAAGTATGACATTTTGGTTAAAGTATAATGGCATCTACTTTTATTAAAACACTTGTAGTTTTTGTTCTAGTGAACAGAAAATGATACACTTGGTATTTTTATAAAGCTAATAAGATGGCCCATAAAATAAAATTATCAATTTTTGGCAAAATTTACAATTTTAGGGTAGTCGGATACCTTAATATAAAATAAATCCTCCCTAAAAAAAATTAGAAAACTTGCTTAAATAATAAAATGTTGGAATGATTGTAAAGCATTACACTACCAAGAATTGCAAATAAATAGCAGCTATCATTATTCAGAAAAAATTGATGAAATTCCAACTAGAATATTGCGTGTCTCATTTCACGTTTCAGATCCAGGTTCCCATTTCTTGTCCATGACAAGTTCTGAATGATTCGCACAATACCCAGCAATCGATTCTTCAAAAATTTCCGCTAGATAGCAAAGACATAATATACAAACAGAACAGCAACCCAGAAAAGCAATCGTATAAGGAGTAAATTCTGGAGACCGTAATAATATAGTATCTAGTTCCCTTGGATCTATTGATCAAAACGACTGAGTATTCATAAGACAGTCAGGGTATGACAGACTTTAGATTGTTCACAATCGATGTTGTGTGCAAGACACACAACACACACACTTTTCTTCAATTTTCTCTGTATCGTAACCCACGCATGTATCGCTTTCTGGAAAGAAACACAATGGATCTCATGATTATGTTGCCATGAATGGATCTTAAAATATTATGGTTTAGTATTGTTGTACAAATTTTTAGAACCTAAGTGAGAATCAAATGGAAAAAAAAAATTGCATAAAAATTTCAGTTAACTGGTATAAGTTCAGTTTTCTATAAACTGGTAGATTGAGAGAGTGTTTTAGCCCCGAAATTTTAACAGAGTAACCGTATAATGTATTTTGGGTTTATCTGGATATTTTTCTTTGTGTAGGTCTTGTCTTAGAATTAAATTGAATACATGCAACTAAAAAAAGGTTGTTTGAGCTTAAATTTTTATTTCTGAAACATGAAATTTCTTAAATTCAACTATCGGTATTAATGCTTAAGAATCACACACACACACACACAGCATACCATATTCACTCGAATCTAAGCATCACCCACAATTCTCTACACGTTTTTTAGAAAATTTTAAAAAATGCGCAAAAGGTGTTAGATATCCAAAACTTAAGAATTTTTTTAGAAATTAAGTAAAAAAACAAAATAATAAGTTGTTATTTAATTTATTTTACTAATATTAAAAATTTTCAAATACATAGATGAACCTATAATTAGTCTGGCCTTCAGTACCATGTTCAGAAAATCATGCACCACTCTCATTGCCACCCAATGTCATCCGTGCCATCCAATTCATTTGTTATGCAATATTTTTTTTAAACAATGATTACAGAAGAATGTAAAAGAATTATTAAAGACTGTTGAACATGTACAAGGAAAAATTATATCATTTTGCTTACGCCATCTACATATATTTGTTCCATTCGTGTCAAATTTTTAGTGGCCGCTGCTCTGTTTCCATTTTTTTTCTGCATATGAAATTGACTCCCTTTTCATACTCGCGTCATAGTGAACTTGTCTTGATGCTATTAGCGATGTCTTTGATGGTCAGAGGATTAAAAAAAAGCGTATACAAAAAAATTTCCTAAATACGAGCAGACAATGGTGTTTAGGATAGACTGGTTACTGGAAATAAACTGCGGAATGGAATAAGTCCTCGATTATATTACATTTTTTCTTTTAAAAGGAGTGGAAACTCAATTTCTCCCATCCAACAAATGTTTTGCCTTCGACTCTAAGCTGCACCCGATTTTCAGTAGCATTAACACTGGAAAAATAGTGAGGCTTAGATTCGAGTAAATACGGTATTTAGTTTAGTTTACAGGATACTAGAATTGTATTAAGAATCATTGACTCAAGTCTGGAAAATACCTTACAGAAATGGATACAACAGAAAATTGCTTCAATTAACCTCACTTAAGAACGTCACCTAGGATTCTGGCAAGAAATTTCATTATTTGGAATTTCCGATCAAATGAAGAGGCCTCATTTTCCAAATTTCCAATCCTCAAAATATGAGAAACAATTCCTTAATATATAATTCCTTACCACTGTCTATCATAGATTCGAAACTGGTGTCTATAACTTGATTCGTAAATCAACGATTTTGAAACTCTCACGTTGAATTGATGAAACTCGTAAAAATTAAGGAATTTTACTTCAGGCACATACTTTCGTAATAAATGAGAAAAGTAAATGAAATAAATTCAGATAATTCTATGAATGCGAAATATTTAAGACACATATAGCAGCCTTCTATTTTAAAGCTCATTATTCAAATACAAAATGCGCATTCTTTTCATTCATATTGATTGTAACTTTTATAACGACACCTTATGCTACCAAACCAGGTTCAAATTACGAGAAATAGATGCCAATTTTTAAATAGCTTTATTTGTAATATTTTAGAGAATCATATATAATAATCGTATAATTTGAAAATAACAATAAAAAGATATCTTTCAAAATGAGCAAATTATAAATTATTTTTAAAAGATAATTATCAGAGAGAGAGATCAGTATAATATTATTTATATAAAACAGTGTTTCTCAAACTGTGAGGCGCGCCCACCTAGGGGGTGTGATAACCCAACAAGGTGGCGCGAATATATCAAAAAGTCGAAAACAAAAGATTATTTTAAAAAATTATTAATTTACTAAAAGGAAGCAAAAAAAAAAAAAAATACATTCTGACATAATAAGAAACAAAATACACATTCACATTGATTTAATACACTTATAAGTGTATCAGTACTGCACACACAATGTGTTTTATAATTAATTTAACAGAACTAAAAGTTAAGAACAAGTTCAATAATTATCAGCGACCCAATGGGCAGATCATAAAATTATATACAAACTTAATACTTATCTTGATCATTTGTACGGTTTATAAATAAAGTCGTATTGTAGCTTTACGTCAAAGTATACTATTATTTAATTCAATACATTGTTATTGTATGGAGGGGAAGGCAGTGAAAATTATTATTGAAAATTGGGTCGCATGTATAGAAAATTTGAGAAGCACTGTTATAAACAAAATTTTGGCATGTATTAAATAATAATCGAAAATTGCTAACATCAAGTTTTGTTGATAAATTTTGTTGCATATTTGATGATAAAAACGCAAAAAAAAACGGTGCTTAAAACTAAATCGATACAAAATTGCAAAAGTAGCTGATATCGAAAAGAAAGACTAAGTTATCGAATCATTTGCTCTCAGATTAAGTTCTAAAACATCAATAAAAAAGGTAAAAAAAAAAAGAGAGAAATAAACCCCTCACGATTCAATTCTAAATGTGCTAGGAACAACTTACCGTTCCTGAGAGGCAATCATTATTTTGATTTATTTCCAATGCATAAACGCGGTCTTCACTTTCTTTTGACACCCCTCGACACTCCCTTGTAGTTACCCGAACCTATAATAATGGGCAATTTCTCGTATTACCCTAATAGTTCTACTTTTTGTGTAAGCTCTATTAACGATTACGATTGTACGGCAGAGAACTTTGATGCGCCGTAAGGTTAATGGTAAAACGGGAAAAACAGAACGCCGTAATAACAATGACATGCTGGAAAAGTCTCTGTAAAAGCGCGCTGCTATTTTATATATAATTCCACTACTTTTCTTTTTCTCTTTTTTTAATGAGATTTTAAATCTATGACGCTGTTCAATTTGTGTTTCGAAGAACACTTAGGATAAGATCCAGAGCAGCTAAGGAAGCCTATAAACTTCTGAAAAACTTTTAAAGAAGATTAAATTAGGGGAGAATTTTTTATAAAGTTACTTAAGACAGGAAGTAAGAGGCTTTGAGAGGGAACGTTTCCGTTTACTTCAAGTAAGATTGAATTAAACAGTAGTTTAAAGAATAAGGAACATTTGAGATTCAATACACAATGTCTAATAACGGAATCAAAAACAAAAATGTTGTGTGTTTTTCAAAATATCTATATAAAAATAATCAATATTTGACATGAATTTTTTGTATTAATTATATAAAGCAGTTAGGCAGTTTAATTTATTGCACACTTATAACCTAATTTCCCCCCTCAAGTTGGAGTTTATTTCAGTTATGGAAAAAAAGTATCAACTGCACAAAATTGATGTGTACTTTGAATGCCCGTATGTAGGTGTATATTTTTTAATGTAGAATTTTTTTTTTACGTTATACGTTTAATTTCCAAAAAAAATGAAATTTCTTATGTTTATTTGATTTGCCTCTTTCGGGAATTAATTACAAGTCTTAACTACTCTATCATAAGAAATGCTGCAGCACAACAGAACTTCAACTAATGAATTTCCTTGTCACTAAACGGGGCTCAACATTACGAAGTCCGTCACCAATAACCCTCTAGTTATGTTGTAATGTGAAGTTAATAAGGAATTCCTCACACACATGCAATCAATCAACTAATGAATCAGTTGTCAATTGAAAAAAACTACATCGTAAGCATTCTCTGGTAATTTTCCTTGTATTCTCGTGAATCAAATGCATTTGTTTAATTTTGATATAAAGGCATGATTATTTGAAATTTCAGATCTTGAAAGTTTTAATATTATTAGTTATTATGCTTCCCAAAAAAATTAAAAAAACTATTTTAATGCTAAGTTTTAGAGTGGTCAAAACATTTATTGTTTCCCTTTTTTCTTATTATTAACTTACTTTAGAATTGTTTTGTTTTTCTGAATACGATATACCGTAAAATTCGGCGAATAACGCACATTATAAACACAAAAAATAAGATCAAAATTTACGAGTGCTCGTTATAAGTAGGGTATAAAAATGATAGAATTAAAAATAAAAAAAATGAGCATAAAAAAAAATTAGACTTCTGTATGGATCGAAACACTTTATTTAAAATAAATGACGTTCTTATGAACTTAAAAGGTCGTAGTTCTCGAAGTATTCTATTTTTTCTAAAACTTGGGATAATAGTTGAAATAAATAACCTCAAAACATAAGAGCACTGCATATGTGCATATCAGGTTTCTTCGTAAAAAAGGGGGTGCGCGTTATACGGTGAATATATCTAAAAATTCAAAATTACAGCTAAGTATAGGTGTGCGTTATACGCTGGATTTTACGGTAATCATAATAATGTGATTATAGGGTCGGCTCTGTGACTGAGAGGTTGCGTACCCGCTTTGTTAGCCTAAAGGCACGCATGTCATATGATTACGTGGCATGTAAAAGATCCCTTGAGTATCAATTTGGCTCTGGTACTCTTGAAAGAATTAAATCGTGTCAATATTTAGCATCCGACGAGAATTTGAATTAAATTATTCCAAGCGTTCGAAATTTGGTAACGAAGGCCGCAAATATATATATATAGATAGATAGATAGATAGATAGATAGATAGTGCCACCTGAAATGACTTTCACATTTGGAGACTTTTCGGTCCTGCAAAGGCTTAGTTGCCAATATGCAGCCCATTCAAAAATATAGGATGATATGCCGTTGGGTTTAATTAACATTTAAAAGTATGCATTAGCATGTATTTCAAATATTTGAGTTTCTATTAATTACAAACCCAATGCCAAAAAATGTATTTTTTAACGTAAAATATTATTATTTGCCAATATATTAATATAAATGGATAGTAAATAAATCAAATATCAAAAAGCTATTTGCCTCTTAATTTACCATTAAAAATTTTCAACAACACTTAGAAACAGTTTCTGCTTTAAAATAAGATATGAAAATCTTTAAAAAACCTTTCCGTAAGTATTTTTCAGCGTTTTCTTAAAGTGGTTTTTAATAAGCTCTTTCAGTTACTTTTAAATCACTTTCTTACTATATAAATCAAAGTGAATTTTCACCATCCGAGTTGGACTTACAGATCTAATGTACGAGGGTGAGTCGGAAAATAAGTTTTTCCTATCGACTGTGGTCAGAATTTTGTATGAAAGTCAAAACAAGAATGAGACATTAAAGATAAGACGTAACTTTATTTTTACGTTATTATTACAAGTACCAAGTACATTGAGTCATTTGTCATACCACTTGATACGCTTCAAAAAGCCCTCCAGGAAAAACTCAGGGCTTTGCATATGGAAAAAGCGTTTAACGGCTTCAGCGTTGCTTCCAAAGTGCCTTCTGGCAATATTTTTCTATAATGCCGGAAACAGATGAAAGTTTCTTGGTGCGAGATCAGGACTATATGGTGGATGGTGTGGATGGCTCCCAAAAGTTGCTATCTGGTTTTGCGTTGCCGTCACAGAGTGTGGTCTCGCATTGTCATCCAACAACAGAACGCCAGATTTAAGAAGCTCATGCCACTTTTTCCGAATCGCTTCTTTCAATTTCGATAGGGTGTCACAATAGCGCGTAACCATTGATGGTTCCAATTCCAAAAAGTCCACGCAAAAGTAAACACTTCTTCCGTATGCAAAGCCCTGAGCTTTTCTGCAGGGTTTTTTGAAGCTTATCAAGCGGTATGACAAATATCTCAATGTGCTTGGTACTTATGAGGAAAAATAAAGTTATGTCTTACCTTAATGACTCATTCTATGCTTTGACTTTCGTACCCAACTCTGACCACAGTCGACAAGTGAAACTTAAAAATAACTTTCACAAAAAAGTTAATCTCATTTTGTGTGTGTTTTTAAAAATTATTAACATATACATATACATTGAAAATGGAAAACGATTTAAAATATTTTCTTAAAAAGAGAAATTATATTGAAGGAAGTTAGATCTATAAGTAATTCCTACTTCCTTCTATAACGCTCGCTCACAATTAATTTATCATCCTTTTTGCGCTCTTTTCGGCCTTTTCATAGCTCAAAAGGCATTAAGTCGAATGAATTTTGTGGAGAGCAATTTGCAGGAATTCCCTCATCAAGAAATGATTCGAATTCCACACTCATTAAAGATTCATGCCAGTCAGATACCATGACTTCATGATTTTAGAAAATACTTTTGAAGTCTGGCTAGATTGTGGCAGTTAGGGTTAAGGCGAAAGATCATTAATAATTTCTTATCACACCAAAAACTCACGATTTTTCGCACTAGATGATTAGTTCAACACTTGAGCTTTGTTTTCACCATATTTTATCTTGGATGGAATCAATGATGAACTGACAGTAGGTGTTTTACGGCTTCATAGGAATTTTTTTTAATGTGAGAACATTCCGGTCATTTTTCATATCTTTTGAAATATTATTTCAAACTTAACTTAGGGAAAAAAAACCCTTCTTTATAGCTGCTACGTAAAGAAAATTGTGTGTAGTGTTTTATTATACAACACGACTCGCTTCATTAAATATAAAAAGTTAAAAAGAATACTGTGTATGCTATAAAAATTTCAACTCGTAGAAAACTGTTATTTAATTATATAATTTTCGAAGTACGATTAGTTATAAAAAATGAAGAAAGAGAGAGTGAGCAGATTGAACACATGTATCTAATGTTTAAATAACACTAAATTATACTTTGGGAAAATATTTATTTGGAAATATATATAACTCTTTAATATATATATATGTATATAGTATAAAAAATGAAATAATAACAAGACAAAATTATACAGCTAACAAAGCTAAAAAATATAAACCAGATTCTAAGAAACATAACAAAAAATAAATGGTGGGAATATGTGTGATATTGTATATATATATACATATATATTCAAAACAACTGAGACATTTTTGTGACATAACATTATTTAAAATAACATAATTAAATTTGTAGTTATGAGAAAAATATTTTTATTTAAAATACTTCAATCTTTATATCTGATTTTGCATAATTAGAAACCATAAGTAACTATTAAAAAGCAACTATTTCGTTTAATTTTCCTTGATTTTAAACTAAATGACTCTCTTGATTTCAGTTATACACAACCAGAGAAATTAGCCATAACAGAAACTAAAGAATAGTTTTTAAAAGTAAATATTTTCCAAAATGTACATTTTGCTTTTGAAATTTGTTCCTTCTAACATTCAGAGCATTAGCAAATCATGCATTAATTCAACCTTGGTATGAATTTTTTTTTAAAAAAAAGCGTGAAATCTCTCATTTGCATGTTTTGGTTAATTTGTTGCATCTTTTTGAAGCTTCATATTTCTTTTTTCTATTATTTATTTAAGATTTAAATAGAATTCCTGTAATCCACGCAACTGAGTTTGTGATTGGCTCATTTTATTTTCAATAGGTCCTTCATTTTACTTCATCGTAGTCTGTGTGTCAACTATCCTGAAATATATTTCGTTTTGGTAACTATATAATTTATTTTCTTTTAAATATGCCGCTAAGGAATTTGTTATTGTTAATTACATCTATAATTTATTCGCCTAGATTTCTCTTAATTTTATACAAATTAAGATGTATTTTTTTTGTTAATACTACGCATTGAAGTAAGTTTTGAATTCTTTCTGTGTGTGTGTGTGTGTGTGTGTGTGTGTGTGTGTGTGTGTGTGTGTGTGTGTGTGTGTGTGTGTGTGGTGTGTGTGTGTGTGTGTGTGTGTGTGTGTGTGTGTGTGTGTGTGAATCCCCAATCCATTATATGCCAGTTGGGATAATCTCCCTGCCAGGACAACTGAACACACCTCCCTGCATATATATGTACTTTGACTTCAACTTGAGCGGACTTACTGAAAACACGTGATTGAACTGCTCTCTTACTCCTGATCGACGCTTGAAATAGTACTCGTCTCTTGTTATGGCTTGAGGTACAGAAGGATTTGCTGAATCATTGAAATAATGTACCTTTTGATAAACAGCAATACTTTTCATTACTCCAAGTCATGATATATGTATATATATATATATATATACTCATTTATATTCGTTCCCATAGAGGGAAATTTTATTTTAAAATGTCATTTTTTTAATTGTTTAATATTTAGAACTTAAATAAGAAGCATAAACTTTCACGATCAAAAAAATGAACAATAACATTCTTCAGGTTTTACCTTAATACTGTGACTAAATTATGCATAGTGAGCTCGAAAGAAAATTTGCATTGCTTTGATTTACAGCCTTACAAAAATATATACATGATAAAAAAATTATTAATGGGTTTATTTAATTCTTATAGAGCATTATCAGAGTTTCTTTAATTACTTTACATTTTAATTCATTTCCAAAGATTAAAATATACATAAAAATACTTTGCTACTTTTAAAATAAAATAATTATATTGTTCACTTAGAAAAAAAGGCTTAGCCTTTAAACACACATCTTTTTCTGTTAAAAGAGCTTTATACAATTGCTTTTAAAAAGTCTTAAGCTCAAAAAACAAATTGGTATCAAAACTTACAAAAAATTACTTCTAATACATAAAGATATATATTCCTTAAATGATAATGCAGTTTAATCTCATTACATATAATTTAAATAATAACAATACCGTATAAGAATATTTTAAATATTTTAATGAAGAATTTGAAGAAAATTGTCGAGAAAATTTTTAAAAAGTCAGTAAAATAAAGGATGTATTCAAGTCTAGAATAGAATTAATCGTATTATCTGCTCCACTCGCAGAAAATCAGTAAAATTCGTAAAGACAAACTATTTGATTAAACTTCCGAGTGTTTTAATTACTATAAAAGCGACATTAACTACACACGCAGCTGCCAGGAGTCAGAATAAATTTTCCACTGCTGTGCCCATTTATTTGATTTAGTTTAATTCAGCTTCACAGTAGGAGAATATTATAATTGTTCCTTTTAGCATTCTCAAATCATTGAATCTGAAACAGCAATGTTTTAATTATTCAACAGTTGGAATTTTTTGTCAGCTTTTATACAGAGAATTTTTCTAAGTAATTAATTGTAAAGATAAATACAACCGAATCGTTGTTCAACAATATCTTACGGTATCGCTTTAAAAAGTTTATTTTGAGAATAATTGAATAGAGGAATAATTTTGATAGAAAAATCTCAGTCAAGTCGTAGGGAAATGTGTTGTTCAGTTTGCATTATTGTTATCTATAGAAATTAATCCAGGAATATATTGTGCGTTAATAATTTATTAGAATTAAATTTTTAATAGAAAGAACTTATTCAGGTATTATCATTTAACTGGTGTGATGAACTTAAGGTATCCAACTACCTTAAAATTGTGAATTTTGTCAAAAATTGACAATAGTTTTTTATGATTTTATTTCATAGGTCATCTTATAAGCTGTATAAAAATACCATGTTTATTATTTTCCGTTTACTAGAACAAAAACTACAAGTGTTTTAGTAAAAGCAAATGCTATTACTTTAAGCAAGATGTCATACTTTAAAACGCGTTTTACTCGAAATGTGTGTGTTTTTTTTTAAATACTCAAACGGGGCCAACGATTGCTTAAAAAGTTTTGAAAGTAATTAACTGAAATTTTTTGCGTATGTTCTGAATAATAGTTGAAGTGTTTTAACCTTCAGATTTATCAATTTCTGTTTTATTACAAAGTTTACAGCCCCTTATGTGACTACTGATACATTGGTCCCTGTCTAAGCCCCTACTGTTTTTTTAAGCGATTTCATGTAATAACAAAGATAAAGTGCTCTAGTTTTTGTAAAATTTAAAATATCTCTTACCCTGAAGGTCATTTTAAAATTGAATAACATAGGAACACATCAGAATTGAAAATCTGTTTATAAACTTTTGGTACAGAATGGGCCACTTTTATGTTAGTTTTGTCAATTTTTACCCATTTTTGTAATAATAATTTCTTCTTCTCTTCTTAGTTTTAACATATTTTTCTTAAAATGTACTAAACAAATCTAAAAACAAAAAAAAATCCCCCCCTCGTCTCCCTTTTTTTTTTTTTATAAAATAGTGGTCTCAAGTAGTCGGATACCTTAATAAACAATTCAGTTTTTAATAGATAATAAATATGACTTTTAAATTCGTTCTCTCTTTTTTTTTTAACTATTTAATGTTGTGTGTGAGTTATTTAATTCTGTGCTAATGATCTTCTGATCCACTTTCATTTACTGAAGCTGTTTATACAAATTTATATAGAGCTAGAATGAACTACCTTTTAAATTTTCATATATAACTACCATCTTGGACACAATCTTCGGAAGAGACCTTCATTTCAGACTAATATTTCTCAAAATGAGAATCTGTGATAAGAACCCATTAAATATTTATCTCGCCTTATGTTAGTTTGCCTTCCTTGAAGAACCTAGGATTTAAATAATTAGTGCATGGTGTGTGCGTGCGCGTGAAACTACACAAGTACTTCAGATTAAATTCGAAATTCAGTAAGCAAGAGATAAAAGTGGTTGACTATAAATGACAGAGTTTTTATGACCTATCTTTTAACCTTGCAATGTAGTTTAAATCAAAAGCAATAAAATTGAATCGAATATTTTTACTGATATTATATAACATGCGAGTATTAATTTCGATATTCACTAAGCCCTATGTCTATGTGATTTATTTTAAGTTTCATATATTATAAATTATTTTTACCAACCAGAGCTTATCTTAATTGAACTCATAAAACTTATAAGCATATATATTTATAAGCAATATTTTTATATCAATTTTAACCATTTTAAACTGTTTAATTAACGAGGGAAAATGAATAAAGCAAATGTTAAAATAAATTTTGATTTGAGATTTCACTTCCCTATTATGATGTTTGATTCTAACCCCTAACTTAAATTAAAATTTACATTTAAGAACTGTGTGGATTTTTCTTTTGTTTTTACCACGTCAATTTATATTATTATTATTTTTTTATTCCCCTTTATAGACTCTAATTTTTCCAGTGAAATTCTATTAAGATAAGTAAATACTGAAAAGAATAGATAAGAACTGCATGTTTCACGTAGTTTTCCTTTGTAAATGTGCTGTTTAAACAATCGCGAAAGGGTTTGCCGTAGTTTGTGACTTGAATAAGATGTGCTTAAGACAAGAGCTTATAATAATAATAATATTTACAGCTAATTTGCACTTAATATAATACAGTAAAATGTTGATCGAGAAACAAATCATAATCTTTGAAAGTGTTGCAAATATTTATAGGGCTTAAAAGTTCTAAATTGTGATTATCTTTTGACAAATGCAAACAAAGACATGGCTTTCGATGTGTATCCTGATAACGATAATAATGCGCCTTTCGGTGGGGTTGTAAAGTTGCAGTTGTAGTAAGAAAGGTAGGAAACATATAGAGCACATACAGGAACAGTTAAGATTGGTAAGAAGTATAGGGTTTAAGAGAGGAAATTGCAATTAGAATCGAGATAACATCTTAGATTAGACGAATAGACAAAGGGGAATAGAGTTGAGGTCATATGTGGGGATATGACCAACAGATTTTAAGTGGACTCTATACTCTTTGTAGAATTTTTAGCGCGTTTTTCACGCAGTGGAACAAAAGCGCTATTAGGACGGAAATTTCGTCTTCGTCTTCGTTCCATATTTTGTCGTATCTTTTTCTCAGCCAATAAGCAACCAATTGACCTCGGTTTTTCGGCATTTGGTCGCATTTGTACCCTAGATGAGCCGAATCATATTTAAATTTTCCCATAGTTTTCCCGAATTTTCCAACAAATTTTCCTGAATTTCGCTAGTTTATAACAAAATTTTCTCAAATTTTACCTAGTAAATTTATTGCTTGCAAAAAGTTTTTTTTAAAAAAATCTACCTTCATTTTGGAGGAAATCTTCCCGAAAATGAGGAAATCTTCATAAAAAAAGTTCAGAAAACAAGCATAAAAGGCTCTGATTTTACTTTTTTAATTTAATAGTAAAAAGTTCATTAGTTGCATTATTGTAAAATACAACATGTGAAAAACACGCTAAAATTACTTGGCCATGTCAATGATTGATATCTTGTTTTTCTTATGTATATAAAAACTATATTTTAGCATTTCAGATAATGTTTCTGTTCAAGAAAAAGATTCGAGATGAAATTTTGAACATATTATTTAGACAATTTTAATAATTTAAACATCTTTATGAAAATTTGGAAAATTTTGAAGTCTTACTCCTTCTGTATTTATTAATTTTTTGACATGAAATTTTTCTGTAATATTCTTAAGGATATTTTAAACAACCTTAGGGATTGATTTTACAATAACGTAATTAGTTTTGGAGAAAGAAAAATAAAATGCTGATATGCTAGTTAAAATTCAAAAAAATAGCCAACATATCTTCCGTTTAAATTTCTTTTTTTTAAAAAAAGTACTAGTTTACAGTTAAATGGATCCCTAATTTTGTTACATGCATTATATATCTTACAGGAAAGAATGAAAGAGATTAGTAAATAATTGTGGAAGGAGTAGCATTTTATATGCACTAATGAAGCAAAAAAACACAACCTGAGAAAAGCAGCTTTAAAGTTTATAATTTCGAGAAAATAATTATAATAAGCTTAAATAAACTTTACCACTTTACTTTACTTTTAAAAAATACCACTTTAAGACATTAGCTATAACTTTTTCTTAAAAATAATTGCATTTACATATTATTTTAACCCATATTTTTTTTATATATATGATCGATTTTTACAGAATATTAATTGCACAAGAAAACTCAAGGAAAATGGCAGAAACTTTAGTTTGTTTCTTCACTTAATACCGAAATATAATATTTGTATGAAAAACATGTGATGTATGCGTGAATAAGATCTGAAATCATGAAATTATTAATATAAAATAACTCAATTCAAAAATTTTACATGCACACATTTCCACAAAGAAAAAAAATTACATTATTGTAATTCCTCAGAAATATCCTGCTTTATATGTAACACCTTCCTTTTTATGGTTATTATTTTTCTTTTTAAAATATAGAATTTTCTTATCAAAATCTTTTTTCAGCATTCTTATCTAAAAAGGGGTCGTGGACGAATTGCTTAATTTGCTTGTTTACATGGAGTGTACGTGCTCGTTAAATCAGTGGATCCAAAAGTCTTGTGGGCGGTCGCAGCAGAAACCACGAGTACAGGGGGTGGAGAATATTTCCCTCCCCCTCCAGTTCCATGCCTAAATTATGGAGGTGGAGATGGGTGGTGTCGCCATCTATCGTTAAGAAATCCAACCTGTCTCACAGGCTCTGGCAACTTTCATTCCTTCCCTTCGGGAAGGACACGACAACAACATGTTTCAATAGAAATTTTTTTCTTCTAATTTCCCGACATCAAAGTAAAATAATTTTCCGACATACATGATATCGAAAGTTAATAATACAAAAAATATGACTACATAAAAATAAAAAAGGATATTTTGATCAATTTTAGGGTACCGATTCCTTATAAAATTTTAACATGCATAGTATGCAGGGGTGTAGCTACCGTCGTATCAGCCGTATCAATGATACGGGGCTCCCAAGCTACAGTAACCCCAACATGTGCAACTACAGTCCCACTGACAGGGCTCCCATATCTAAAAAAGGCCCCAAAGGAATTTTGATACAAAGCCCCCACAGAGCTAGATACGCCAGTTATAGTATACCTCGGCTTTCTCACTTACGTGTTTTTAGAATATAAGCCCTGCTTCTATAAAATAAGGTCTGTGTACACCGTGGTAGTAAGAATTCTGTATTTATGCTCAAATTTAAAAGAAGTTGCAACTTGCTTATTTAGCGTAATTATATTTAGTATATTTTGCTCGTTCCTACTGCAAATTTTTCTCTTTTGCTACTTTCCTCTGAAGCTTAGATAGTAAACACGTTTGATGAATAAAAAGATTACTGAGCGCTTAGTCTGGATTTTTTTTTTAATGTTTGTATCTGAACCTAAGCATTTAGCTACAATTTAATAAAAATTAATAAATCAACTTATTCGAAAATAAATCCTCTCATGAATATCGCTTTATAAAATCAGATAGAGATTAAGGAATCTAATGAGCAGATATAAGAAACATCCATTCAAATCTGATACAAAATTTTATAATAGTGTTGAGGAGAGCCTTTATAAACTGATTGCAATAAAATCTCAAATTTAAAATTGATAAAAGTATCTTAGGCGTAATCGCGGATCTATAAATCTTGGTAATTATAAGGAAAAAGTTTGAAGTTTTCTTTTCTAACGTATACATTTATTTCAAATTGTTTCAACTTCAACAAGAAAATAGCTTTACATACTTTGTTAGATCCATATGATTTATAAATGGAAATCATAATATTTAACTCAAGATTAGGAAATAACTTATAATAAGAAGATATACAAAATTAAGTAATAGGCTTTTCTGCGCTGTATATTTCAGTGTTTTGAAAATTCCGGATAGAGAGAAAATATTTTATCATATCGAAAATACTCTTCACAGTAATTATTTGTGTAGATATAAATCACAAGGAAATAGAGTGATCAATATAACAGTGGAAGTTTTCGTATGAACAGAAAATTTTGATTGAAATATATTCAATAATTTGCTCAAGTGACTCTGAATAGTTTTATTTCTAATATAACAATTACAAGATTCACAACAAGTGTAATACCCCTGAATATCATTAAATTTTCTAGAGTGAGCGTGAGAGAATATTAAAGTCGCACTGATTAGCAACACGAGGGCTTTTGGCGACGGTCCGCGTAATTTTGAACCATGGTCAAGTGACGCGGACGACACCTGAGCTGGCACCCCCTCTCCTAACTACCACACCAACGGGAGGACGTTTGAGCTCTCGACATATTTAACGTGCATCGCTCCCCTATACGGCGGATCTTTAGTGGTACTAGAATCGAACTCATGACACGTTAGCCATGATCCGATGCCTAGACCACTCGGCCACCACGGCCACTAAATTTTCTAGAGGTCTTGAATCTAAATGATTTGATATGAATTTCATTTACGATGCCGTTTTTTGTTAATGATTCAAGCGGGTTATTTTATTTGCATAATTGCTCTCCGTAGACTAAATTTATTTCATTTCATAATTATTTCTTTCACACTGATCTTAAATTAATATTTGTTATTAATTAATTAGTAATATTAATATATCAGTGCACATTGATTTATTTTCATTAAACTTGAAAAACTTATTCAATATTATACAAGGCATTTAATCGTACTAATTAGTTAATAAATTAAAAACTTAAATATTACTGAAAAAATAAATGCAGTTTTACTTCTGTTAGAAGATTAAATATTCCTTTTAAATTTAAAAAAAAATCAAATACAAGTATTTCTTAAAATGATTTTTTTAAGTAAATTAAATTCTGAGTGCATGACACTCAGATTATATCTGTAAGACATTTAAAAACGGATATCATAATCAGATAATGGGAGACAAAATGTTTTCTAACAATTACCTTAAACATAAAAAAAATATTTAAAAATTAAAATCTATTGTGAAACTCCCCTTATTTAAAAAAACAAACTGATATATCAGTAGAAAAATATTTAAAGGTAATTGGATATTTTTTCTCTTAGAGAAAAAAAATAAACTTTCTTTCAACTTTTTTTTCTTGAGAAGGTTCTTAATCGGCTTTCAAATATCATCTGATGTGATTTAAGTAGATGCATTTTATTTGAAGATTAAAAACAAAACCCAATTTTTTTTCTTCGTATCTATAGAAGTAAAAGCGACGTTTTACGTCGTACATTAAAATAAGAGGTTATGATAACAATTCATCAGTTTAAAATTTTAAAAGAAGTATTTGAGAACATATTACATTTTTAATATATACAAGGCATTTTTATTTTCCCATACAGCTGGCATGTCAAACACGCGGCCCGCGGGCCACATGCGGCCCGCCATTAGATAGGTTGCGGCCCGCGAAGACATTTTACAAAATTAATTACATTTTACAAAATCAGGGTTTATAAAGTCTTTTTTATTTTAAAATTCACATTTCCGTTAGACTTTTTAAAAAATGTACAATATATTAACCTGCTATCTATTCTTGTTCTTAAAAAAATCCTATTTAATTATAAAAATAGCCTTTAAATGCAAATTATTTTTAATATTTTATTAAATTTTTCTCATTTAATTTTACAAAAATAAATTATTTTTTAATAAAACTCTAAATGCATTTATGAATATCATTTGTTATAGAGATCGCATTACGATTGATTCATCGTGTGTGGGACTTCTATTTCTCTTTGAAGAGTCCAATCTGCTAAAGACGAATAGCGTGACTAGAAGCAGTTGAAGTATTATTTTTTTTTAATTTAAAAACCCTAGATAACCGAGACAAAATGCAGTGCTTAATCAATAGTTTGTGAATGAAAGTGGATTTTGGTTTTCATTCATATTAAACTAGAAAGTTATTTAATAGAAACATAGTGAAACTTCTAGAACAGAGTAAGAAAATGTGAACTGACGATGAACATCGTAATTTTCAAGAAAAATGGGAACTGCAATGTTTTTATGCCCAAAGCAAGAATAAAATATTGTGCCTGGCATGTGAAAGCTACAATTCAGTTGCTAAGGAATATGATTTTAAAAGGCACTATGACACAAATCTAAGAACAGTCACAAATATGTTGCATCAGCTTCATTGGTACAAGGCTCAAACTCATATTGCAAGGCTCAAACTCATATGACTCGAGTTCGTTACCTTGTGTGACCGCTAGGCTACCGCAGCCACCTAAATTTGTTGAAGACAATACAACTGCAGTAAAAACTAATTATATATTATTACTTTTTTAATCGTAAGCACAAATCGAAACCATTTACTAAAGAAGAATTTTTTCGTGAATGCTTAATTAAAGCGGAGGAATTTCCGTATTTACTCGAATCTAAGCCGCATTTTTTTCCCCATGTTAATGCTACAGAAAATCGGGCGCGGCTTAGAATCGAAGGGAAATAAATTTTTTGGATAGGCTATTTAGAGCAATTACGAGAGCATGCATGTAGTTAAAAGTTTATAATACTGATAAAATAAATAATTATTCCTTTCTCCTTAGTTCGTATTTTAAATTTATTTTAATTTCGTAAAATTTGATATCGATAAACCCTCTTACACTATTTTTCATTTTTTACAAAAATTTGTTGAGAATTTGGGGTGCAGCTTAGAATTGATGGCGGCTTAGATTTGAAAAAAAAGAAGAAACGGTATTATGTCTAGCACAAACAAAAAAATTTAGATCTAAGTTTAAGTCGAAATTCTGTAACCAGCAGATGTGATAAAATAGTCGTGAACTGGGTCAATTCGAATCCTGTATTGTGCATAATACATATTTTTGATGCATTTAAAGAAGTTTTGAGACAAAACGTTCCTTGGAAAAAATGTTGGTTTATCTTGCAACTGATAGCGCAACTACCGTGACCAGTATTACTAAAAGAGCAGCGAGATTAAAAGAAACAAGCAAACAGCATGGTAATAATAATTTTAAACATTTTCATTGTATTATTTCATAGCAAGTACTGTTCTTGGGTATGAACTTGGATATGTTGGACATGTTTTAAAATAGTTAGTAAAATTGTAACTATACACCAGCATGTAGACTTTAGCATCGTCGATTTGCTTCATTTTTGGAAGATATAGAATGTGAATTTATCGGTCAACCATATTATTCGAAAGTTCAATGAATTTCGAGTCATAAAGTGTTAAAACGATTTTTTTAATTTTCTGGATAAAATTATTATTATTTTTTTGGAAGCAAAGAAAAATTATGAATGTGCTGAATTAACAGATGAGAAAATATGAGAGAAGTAAAAGATGTTGAATTATATGATGAGAAAAGATAAAAGAAGAAAAAGATGCTGAATTAAAAGATGAGAAAAGATGAAAAAAAAAGATTCTGAATTAAAAGATTAAGTATCAAAATGAGAAAACCCCTGGCTTTCTCAGTTGATCTTACAAGTCAACTTAAGTTTCAAGGCAAAAACCTTTTTGTTACAATGTTATTTGATATTAACGCTTTCAAACAAAAATTATTACAAACATAAAGAGAAAACTTCTCACTTTGAAAGCTTTCAAAATTTATTGATTAAATCACTTAAATCAAAATTTACAGAACATTCTCACCAAATTGAATTGTTAGAAATGGAATTCGATCGAATATTTTCTAAATTTTAAAAATTTTGAATAACAATTTAATTTTTAACTTTACATCTATCTATCGATATTGAAATTATTCATGAAAATTTACAAATGGAATTAATTGAAATCTATTGTGATTCCTTGCTGAAGCAAAAATGTTTGTAAATTAAAACTCTAGATTTGTATGCAATTCATTTGTAGATCGGTTTCTTAAAATTTTATCATTTGTTACGTATATAATGAATGGCTGTGTTTGGAAGCATTTATTTATGCGAAAACTTTTTTCTTTAAGCAAAAATAACAAAAATTTTGAAAGGTCAAGATTAAATGATAAACATTTATCATCATTTTTTAAATATTACATCAGCTCAATATGTTCAACCAAGTTTTGACGACTTGCGTTTTGAGAAAACAAACGATATTAAATATCTTATAAAAGAAATATTAAATTGTATTTCGTAATACAACTTTTATTTTTGTTTTTAATAAAACATCTATAGCTTAAAAAATGAAAGGAAATATTAGACGACTATATATGTATAATATGTAATACATTGATTTTTATAAATAAGAATATAATCATTCTAAAAATCCTGTTTAATTAATTTTTTGAACATTGAAAACATGCGGCCCTCAACTTAATATAAAAAAGTTCATGTGGCCCGTGATATCAAATGAGTTTGACATGCCTGCCATACAGTAATGCCTCGACTTACGCGAACCCGGAACGCGATTTTCAAATCTCGCCAATTCGTCTTTTGTTTGAAAAAAAAACTAAAAATTTGTAAAAGTTTTGAATTTGATAATGTGATTGAAGAAGTTGTCGATCTTGACAGACAAATAAGTTTAGAAGTGGATAGTGATGACGTTCAGGAACTGCTGGATTCCCACAATCAGGAGCTGAAAATTGATGAGCTGATGGAAATGCAGTAGTACGAGCAAGACATTGAAGAGCTTGAGCCTTTAGACACAGTTCAGTCAGAAGATTGAATGGTGGTTGGGAATTTGATATAAGGTCTCAGTTCAATTGAAAAAGGGTTACAAAGTTTAGAAAATATAGACTCCATCGATGAGTGTGCTGGATTAGATCCCGCGACCTATGGGTTCGTAAGCACGTAACATACCGCGAGACAAAAGTGATCTCGCATGTCCGGAGGCTGTTACTGGCTTACTTGTTACCAGCTTACTTAGTATTTTGTGTGTTATCTAAGATTTTATTAAGCTTTTTTTTCTAAATTATTATTTTGTTCAGTCTTCCGCCCCAACTAAAAATAATTTATATGTATTTATACGCGAAATCATACCCCGACTTACACGAATTCGACTTACACAGTTATCACTTTGTCCCTCCTATCGCGGAGGCCGTGGTAGACTAATGGTTGCGGTAACGGACTCGCGTGGCTGGCTTGTCATGAGTTCGAGGCCAGAACCACTGAAGCGATGGGGACAGGCGAGCGATGCACGTAAATCAGTCGAGAGTTCAAACGTCATCCCGTTGGTATGGTGTGGCAGTTAGAAGAGGAGGTGCCAGCTTAGGTGTCGTCCTCCTACTTGACCATGGTTCAAAATTACAAGGCCCGTCGCCAAAAGCACTCGTGTAGATGAAGAGAGCGACGTTAATATTCATTCACTCACTCTCATCCCACCTATCGCGTAAGCTCGGGGTATTACTGTAATTCAGTTCAAATGCGTAAAAATGGCATCCTTATCTGCCTCCACAGAAGAGGATCTTTTATCGGTTAATGAAATGGCCAATTAAGATTAATTACATGCAATTATTATAATTATACATAAAGTATTAATTTCATAGAATTACACATATGAAATTCGCCTAATTATATGAAATAATATGAACATATAAAGTTGAAATGGTATTCGAACTGGGGTCATTGACAGCTTATTAGCATCGCACTTTGAAGCTACGAGAGAAATATTAGTGACAGACTTCGTAATATATTTAACAACTACGGCCACGAATTCACCATGGCCACTTGGTATATATATATATTGCAGTCTTTTATATTGTTACGTAGATCGGGGTTCGAGGATTTTATGCAAAATCAGTCGTAAACAACAAGACAGCTCTTTAAGACCGATGGGTATTTATTGGCGTAAATCAATCCTTAAAAATACAGGATTCAACAGCAAAGTTTATAGAATAAATATCAGAAAGATTTCACACAACATCACTTAGACACAATTATCAGCATCTAAAAAACACATATATATAAGCTTATTCACAAGCACAGCCGAGCTAATCACGATCAAGGCAAGTTTACTAATCGTTAGTCAAAACCAGACTCACTACTCGCTGGTTGAAACCAGACTGACTCTTGATTACGGTGATTACGGTGAATTTGTGGGCATATGGGCTGCGAAGCAGCCCTCCATCCCATATCTGGATTTCTGCGACGTGGAAGATGGCGAAAGTGGGGTTTTTCCGTCTGCGAGTATCGCTCTATTTATAGCCGGGGCCGAAACATCTGGAAAGATGCGCTCGCGTCATAGATCGTGAAATTAGTGGATTTCTCTACTAATTTCTAGAAGAATCCAGAGGGTCCCGAACTCGCCAACATTATCGCCAATGTCGCTAAATTGGTCGTCAACTTCGTCGCCAAAAATGATGCCAACTTGGCTCTATCGCCAATATTTCGCCAAGTTCCCATTGGATCACCATTATAACGTAAGGGACAGCGTTGCTTGTGAATATTACAATTTTAATATAAAATAAATATAGCATAGAGTAATATAAATGTATTGCACATCCAAATACAAATTATTTACGTTATTTTATACAAAATTCGTAACAATATTATCGCATCCACCTCAAACACGTTGGTGGAAATCGCCACAGTTACAAAAATGATCCACATTTATTTAAACCAATGATTCCCAAAGTGGTCTATATCGACCCCCAGGGGTCAATGACGACATGCAAGGGGTCCACAGTAGCGAAAAAATAATTTGGGGGTCCATGAGGCGTAAATGGAGGTCTACGATAGTGGTTCTCATTAAACAAGATCGTGACTTTAATTTTAAAAGAAAATTTTTAATCAAATGGAAACCAGATTTTACCTTTTTTAACTAAATTTAATGAGATTAATTTGCAGTTACAAAGTAACATTACCATCATTTCAGCGTATTTTACCGTAATTGAGCTAAATGAGTATAATATTGGACGTCGCTAATTTTCCCAGTTTCTAAATTAGCCACAGACAATCTGCCCGGAAAACGACATTTTAACCTATGTTCAACATTTAAATGCCCTTTATTCAGATTTTGAAACTAGGAGGGCGGCTTTTCGTATGGTAATTTTACCACAATAGGTAATAAGTTAATAAGGTCACATTGAAAAAAAAAAATGTCATATTACAAGACGAACTTATCGGAAAAGGCAGTAACGGCGATCTTAAAATAAAGTCTAGAAACCGATTTCGGCAATTTTGGCTTTAAAAAGACATGCCTGCTATTTATCCCGAATTATGGAATATTGTAAGAAATTTTTTTATTTGCTTCTTCTAATGAAAAGGAGTTTCAGCGCGGTTGCCAATCTCCAAAACAAAAAAAGAAAGGGAGAATTGGACTCTACTAGCCGAGGAGATTTAGAGTTAAACCGGACAAATTCGATACCAAATGTTGAAAATATGTTATTGAAACACCAGATTCATCTCTCCCATTAAAAGCATTTGTAGTCCAGTCATATTGGTCAAAAATTAGGGTCAACTGCGGAATGAGAAATAATAAGCTGAAAACTTGTATAGACCTTTATTTTGTCACTCTAAATGTCGTCTCAAAAGCCTCATAAAATCTCGTGTCCGCGTTTTAAGATATTCAAGGTCAAAGGTCAACAAATCGGTTTTTTGCTAGCATCTCGTTTTCTTGGTTTTAATGCTATTTACATTTATTATAAATATTATAGAAAATAAAGTTTTCTATAACTTTAATTGAAACTTTTTTTATACATCAAACCGTTTTTGAGATAGAGGGCGCTGAACGCGCAGCGCTTAACTATTTACAACATAAGGCAAGGTCAACCGTTAGTCACATGATATAATACGCCGTATAAAGTCTATAAACCTTAAAAATATGTATATTTACAAACATTTGGCATTTTTATTAATAGTTACATTACATTTATTAATAGTTTTTATTACTCAAGTATATTTTTTTAAATAACCGTCATCTGTTCATGGAATATTTCATCGTTGCCTGGGTAGAATGGCGTTCTCAAACAGCTCACTAAATATAATATGGACTTTTCTACTTCTCAGGTTATGTTTCTTCCTTTTATTGATCGTCCTGCCAGTACCGTAGACACAATATATGCAACTTTACATTGTGCTGCAAATATTGCAAAGTTACATGGGCAAAAAACGTGTTTAATTACTTTTTTGATCAACCTCTCTACTCTAAAGCACGTGACATATTTGCACGTCAGATACTAACTCAGAATTTTGTAAGACAGTTGTTAAATTAGAAGGATTTCATATGCTCATGCCTTTTCTTGGATCCATAGGATATATAATGGACGAAAGTGGACTCAAAGAAGCTCTAGGTAAATTATATGCTACAAATTGAGTCGACAAGGTGTTGAATAGTCACGCTTATTCAAGAAGTATCAGAGGTCATACATTATTACGACTTGCATTATCAATGACGATCTTCGAAGACATGAAGATTGTATGTTAAATAAGTTAACTGAACAAATCAATTGCCGAATTGTTTCCTATGAAGGTGTTGAAGGGTGTGTAGGTTACTTAAACTTATTTATTGATCCATTTCAGAATAAAATGAATGAATTAAAAGCTCGATGTCCTACAACGCAATTATGGGTACAATATTTCGAAATGGTATCAATAGCACTCGCTTCCTTCGCGCTGAAAGACTGTGACTTTTCAAAGAACATCTTAATGCTGTACGAAGAATACTGCTGTATTTTCATGCTAGAGGTCATTTTTTTGTATGTGAAGTCTGCAAATTTATATCTTCAAGATATGATCAATTTGGAAAATACAGTGGATGGACAGACGTTTAAGAACTTTAAAAATGGATTCTTCATCGTGAAACGAACAGAGAAGTTTAATTCTGGTACATGAACAGATATGGTTATCGAACAAAGTCTAATGAAATCTATGAAGACAAAAGTATCTCGTGGTCAAAATACGCAAGAAAGTGTTTTATATAAATGGGTGTTTACTATGTACGCTATAAATACAATTTGTGAGGAGATGGGAAATTTTATGCCATTTTTTTAAACTCTACTGAACAACACATTAATGTTAAGGATTTAAGAGTAAAAAGAGATAATACTGATGTAAGTAAACTAGTTGAATGTGGTTTACACTTCATAATCCCTTTCTAAATACGCAACAATTGGTAGCTTTACCTTCTGTAATGATTGTAAATGATCAAATTAACTGTCACAATCACTGAGTTTCAATTGATCTATTGCTACTCTTCCAAAGAATAACTGTAAGCAAACAGTTTGAATGTAATCTTCAAGAATATCTCCAATATGAACTAAGTCCATATCCTTCTCCTTTATTTGATAATTATGGCATGTGAAAAACCACGGAAGTGACATTACTCGACAATATGACTCCTGTCGATTTCGACCTCGATGAAAAA